>JARQZK010000133.1:0-5000 GCA_030704885.1 Cynegetis impunctata
CAGGGTTATTCACGTTATTCGACACGAAGAGTTATGGCTAAAGTATTTGATTTGATGAGAATTTTTTCTTTAGGATGGATAGGGACCTATTAGGAGTACATTTTATAAATATTTTCATGGTGTACAGGGTGTTCGAAAAACATGAAAATTATCAAAGTTGGTATTTTTTTAATGGAATACCCTGTATATTAATTCATTTTTGAATTTTACAGTGAAAACAATTGCCAGTTTTATCAAGGTTTAACTCACCTAAACCTTATGGTTTTCGAAATATCTCGTATTTTGTGAAAATGTGTATCAGTTTTAACGCTTAAACTCTCAACTGGCGTTTTCTTGTTTTTAACGAAATTAGTGATAAGGCCTACTAACTGGATCAAGCTTCATGTCACACTTGTAAAATATTGACTAACTTAGACTTAGTGTGTAAAAATGAAGGTAAAATAATTGTAATATTTAAAGGGCACTAACTTGTTTAACTTAAATGGGACACCCCGTATTTAATGTCACCAACAGATGTAAAATTTAATTGTCTATCGAATATCTAAATACAATCTAATCGATATCTCTCCACGTTTTCAAATAAAATGATCATTTTCATCTTGCAAACTGATTTTGAGAAATTTATCCTTTATCAAGTCGCCTATGGCATTTTGAGAAACCAGAATTGATTGAAATAAACATCTAGATCATAACATATGCGTTCATTTTTTAATATCTCAAATGTTATGGACTAGTTCAAATTATGAAGGAAAAAAAATCATGGATATGAAACAAGCAATATTTTATATCAAGTGTTCAAAATAGCGACCATCAGTCTCTATTTATTATTAATTAACGTATGGTGTTCTTCAAATTCACTCTTAAATACAGGTAACGTATCAGACTCTAAAAACAACAGTATCCTTTTTATAAAATCTTTAGCAATATTTGAGAACATACGCGGGCTTACAATTAGAAAAGCTTCCCTGAAACGCTGTTTCATATTGTCTGGTGTTGTTGGAGGTGTGTTATACCGCACTTGGGAAATATTGACTTACTTATACTTGGTTTGGAAAAATAAAGGTAAAACTATTGCAATCATTAAACTTCACTTACTTGTTTAACTAAAATGGATAGCCCCGTATTTTATGTCACCAACAAATGTGAAATTTAATTGTCTATTGAATACCTGAAAATATTTCTATCGACACTCTTCACGTTTTTACATAAAATGAGCATTTTTATTTTGCAAACTAATTTTAAGAAATTTTTTATTCACCGAGTCGCTCATGAAAACAGCGTATCAGAGAAGCTTTTTTTTAATGTAACTTTACTTTGTTATTAGATATTGCTAAAGGTTTTATGAAAAGGATATGTTTTTGTTTAGAGTCTGGTTGTAGCCATTTTGAGCGCATGATATAAAATATTGCTTGTTTCATATCCATAATTTTTGTTTCCTTCATAACTTGAACTAGTACATAAAATTTAAGATATTGAGAGATGAACTCATATATAACTATGATTTCCATGTTTATTTCAATCAATTCTGATTTCCCAAAACGCCATAGGCGACTTGATGGATGATAAATTTCTTAAAATCAGTTTGCAAGAGGAAAATGTGCATTTTATTTGAAAACGTGAAGAGATATCGATTGGAATGTTTCAAGGTATTCGATGACATAAAATACGGGGTGTCCCATTTAAGTTAAACAAGTTAGTGCCGTTTAAAGATTGCAATTATTTTACCTTTATTTTTACACACTAAGTCTAAGTTAGTCAATATTTTAGAAGTGCGACATAAAGTTTGATCCAGTTAGTAGGCCTTATTATGAATTTGGTTGAAAACAAGAAAACACCAGTTCAGAGTTCAAGCGTCAAAACTGATACTACATTTTCACTAAAAACGAGATATTTCGAAAACCATAAGGTTTAGGTGAATTAAACCTTCATGAAACTAGCATTCGTTTTCAATATAAAATCCAAAAATGAAATAATATACAGGGTATTCCATTTTCCGTTGGTAAAAATACCAACTTTGATACTTTTCGTGTTTTTCGCACACCCTGTACAACATGAAAATATTTTTAAAATGTAGTTCCAATAGGTCCCTATCCATTCTCAAGAAAAAACTTTTATAATATCAAATACTCTAGCCATAAATCTTCGTGTCGAATAACGTGAATAACTCTGTATATATATATATATATATATATATATATATATATATATATATACTATATATATATAATATATATATATATATATATATATATATATATATCTATAAATATATATATATATATATATATTTATATAGTATTTATATATATATATATATATATATATATATATATATATATATACTATATACTATATATGTATATATATATATATATATATATATATATATAATATATATATATATATATATATATATATATATATATATATATATATATATACAGTATATTTTTTGGAAAAATAATGATTCTCCATTACGAAAATAATGCGTTATCTATAATAAATACAAACTCTTACTTCAAAATAAAATTCAGGAGAATATTTATTTACTTTGAGGAAGAAAAAATACATTTTTTTAACATATTAAATGTTTCCATTTCTGAAACCAAGAATTCAAACCACGTTGAAATGATCGTGTTTCAAAACACATATGAATACGCATACACAAATACAGCTAACCTTTGGATAGACAGCTACGCTCACGTTTCCTCATTTTTATGTCCATTTTCAATTGCCAATTTATCCAATTGATCAGAGAGAACTACATGTTTTCTGATTTCCAAAAAAAAAGCATACGAATCATTCTGTCTGAGAATAATTCGTTATGAACAGATATACTTCAAATTAGTCCCATTTTGAACACCATTATATTTATGTGAAACGCAACTGGTTCAAAATTTAATATTATACCAATCGTGAGAACGGGCTGACCAACTGAAATAAGCATATGTTAAACAGAGCCCAAGTGTACTTTCGTTTCAGTTAATGAAATTTAGGATGCACAGATGTTTGAAAATTGGTCTTAATTATTTTAAGGACAACATTTTTATAGGAATTTTACCGAATTTCACAATTTTTTCAAAATAATACAGTAATACCACTTGATATCTGAGACTGCCTTGAGGCGGCCTAAAGAAATGATTATTTTTCAATCTTTCATGTAATTTCAACTTTGCCCAGAATACCAAAATTATATATTTTTTTAAAAATTTATACAATCACATATTTTATTTTCAGAATTCCTTAAGGTTAGGTCAAGTGCAAAAGGCTGAAAAGCGTGTCGTTTACATGGTATTTCTTATGATCATTGCCTTCCTAGTCGCTTGGACGCCCTACGCTGTATTGGCTCTACTAATTCAGTTCGGAGATGCTTCCTTTCTAACACCAGGAATGAAAGTAATTCCGTCACTTGTAGCTAAAAGCAGCATATGTTATAATCCTATAATATACGTTGCATTAAATTCTCAGGTTAGTATTAAAATATTATCAGAATTATATTTCAACTAGAACTACACACGCACACACAAGAACAAGCTTCAATTTATTTTATATCGACTTTTCATAGCTTTAATATATTTTCAATATTTGATGCAAACACAAGTTTTCTTAGGGAATTATCTACAAGCTAATTCATCTCGATTATATATATATATATTTATTGTTTGAGATCGACGTGTGTTTATCGTCGAGTATATATATGATATAATGATATAGTATATATATATACTTAGTATATAATATAATTATATAATATAGTATATAGTATATATATATATATATATATATAATACTAGCTGACCGGCAAAACGTTGTTCTTGCCATGATAAATTATTTTTATCTATTCATTCTGTCTGTCGATGTATATCTGCCTATCTAACTATATATCTTTCTATCTAGAGACTTATCTATCTTTCTATCTATCTATCTATCTGTCTATCTATCTGCATATCCATCTATCAATTCATCTGACCGGGCAAACGTTCAGCCATATAAATTATTTTTATCATCTGTCTTTCTATCTATTCTTCTATCTGCCGATGTTTATCTACCTATCTATCTAACTATCTATCTATCTATCTAGTTATCTATCTTTCTATCTATCTATCAATCTATCTGACCCGGCAAACGTTGTTTAAATTATTAAAATGGCTAATGAAAAATATGGGTTGTTGATAGAAGGGTGAAAATTTAGAGTTGTATGTATTTTTTAAAGCAACATCATACAAAAATCAAATAAAAAAATTTGTTCAGAAAATTCATAAAAATGTTAATCATTAGGAGTATGAAAAATAGGGGTTGATCGTAAAGGGGTGAAAATTTAGGGTTGGATTCATTTTTGAATGTTGTATCATAAAAAAAATTTTGTCTGAAAAATATAAATAAAAAATTTAATGGTGGACTACCCTTAACATTTAGGGGGATGAAAAATAGATGTTGGCCGATTCTCAGACCTACTCAATATGCTCACAAAATTTCATGAGAATCGGTCAAGCCGTTTCGGAGGAGTATGGGAACGAACATTGTGACACGAGAATTTTATATATAAGATATATATATATATATATATATATATATATATATATATATATATATATTTTGGAGATGTATCATATAAAACGTTGCCCGGATTCAATGAATTCGAGGAAAGATATAGATAACATTAGTAGTATTTATTCCTTTTTAATAGCATATGACGTCACGAATTGCAATGAAAGTTCTGTGGATTGATTATTAAGGTCAGGATAAGAAGAAAAAGAACATTTGTGTCACTTTATTTCATTTTAATTTTATAACTTAGGTTGTCAACATGTTGTTTGAGCACTTCTGTGATTGCTATCATTCTCTTGGTACCCACGATGTTTGGTTTGTTGAATATTCGTAATAATTGTTTTTCGAAGAAATCATGGTTGACTTAATTTAAATAAATTCATATATGTAGTACAGTTTAATAATGTTATGGTTTGTCACATCAGTTTTGTGTTTTTTCTGTTTTTTGAGAT
>JARQZK010000133.1:7500-27500 GCA_030704885.1 Cynegetis impunctata
AAACAAATGAACCACATCTTACAGATAGATGAAAACACTTCGGCAACGTGAACTCGTACGTCCTGACACCCGAAGGTGGTTACTATATTCGCTAAGCAAGAAAAAAGTTGCCACATCAAATTGATGTAATGCAACATTTACACATTTGTTACTGGCGGTGTGTTGTTTGATTAGTTTCAAATAAATGTCATAGTTTACTTGATTTTATATATATATATATATATAATAATAATATATTTACCAAAGATACATGTCATAACATAAATATTACATACCGCTATTCTATATATTTCATACAAATTTTTATTGCACCTAAGTAATTCAATACTTGTATGTGCTTACAGTCTAAAGTAAAATTAACGCTATACTAATCCAACAAATTGACAAATTTTGAGTAATTGTCATTAATATAGTCTCTGCAGCAACACCAAATTTTCTTATGTGATTTTTTTGTCTTATCTCCAGTGGTATAATATTATAAAATTTAGGTCCCAGGTAGGTAATGAATCGTTTGTTTATATTTTTACGGTTATAAGGTACTTGTATATGCATATTTGTGATACTTCGTGTATTATACTTATTATCAACAAACATTTTTAAGTTGTCTCTTTTAAAAATATGCATACAAACATTCAAAATGTATAGAGAACGAATATCGAAAACTTCCTTTGTGTACAGAAATTTTGAGGGATAGTCTCGTTTTTTGTTGTAGATAATTTCTAACATATAGTTTTGTACCTCGTTCAGCTTCTTAAGTGTTCTGGTATAAAGACCACCCCAAACCAGTATGCCATACCTCAATAGTGATTCCACGAGTTCCTTGTAGATAGATATTAATATATTTCCTTTCAATATTTCTCTGAGATTATAAAATTTGAAAACAAGTTTTCTTACTCTATTTGTCAAGTAGTCAACATGATTTCCCCACCGGAGGTGTTGATCAATTATCACGCCCAAATACTTAATCTCATCAACCTCTGCAATTTCTTCCTGTAGTTTATCTATTTTAATTTTTCTATAGTTTGGACGATTACGGTTGGATATTGAGAAACACATGTACTTAGTTTTCGTCACATTTAGAGTTAGCTGATATTTGTCTAGCCAGTTTTTTATTACTCCCATTCCATCAATAACCTGTTCCCTTACATCATCCCAAGTAGCCCCACTGAATAGTGCAACTGTATCATCAGCATAAGAAATGAGCTGAGCATTAATATCAAGCTTCAATAACGACTTTATATAAATGATGAACAGGATTGGACCTAGCACCGTGCCCTGGAGAACCCCCACCTCCACAAGTTTCGGATCACTCAGGATATTCCCAACCTTGACGTACTGATAACGATCAGCAAGATAGTTCCTGAAGATGTCCAGCACAATGCCACGAACTCCGCAATGCGAGAGCACCTCAAGAAGTGTTTCATGGTGCACTGTATCGAATGCCTTTGCCAAATCTAGAAATACTCCAATACATTTTTGACCATTATCTAAATTTTTTGTTATTTCTTTAGTAACTTCATACAATGCATCGCAGGTACCCACGCCCTCCAGAAAACGAAATTGGCCCCTATGTAGCACCTCGTTTCGTTTCAGGAATTCAACAAGTCGTTCTTTCAGACATTTTTCAAAGATCTTTGAAAAGTTGTTTAATACACTGATAGGTCTGTAATTAGATATTGAGGTTTTACCCCCATTTTTATGTATCGGGGTTATGATAGAGATCTTAAAATCACGAGGTACGGTGCCAGTGCTAAAGATAAGGTTGATAATATGAGTAAGATGAGCAAGAATGTATGGATGTATTAATTTTATTATGTTCGTGGTTAAACCGTCAATTCCAGGGGAACTGTGGTTTTTCAAACCATTTATATGGTTTAGTACTTCACTTTGTGTGACTGGTGCAAGAAATATCGTATTTAGTTGACTATCCAACTTCTGTTGGAAATTTTTGGGCTTAGATATTTTCTTGAGCATATTGTATATATATATATATATATATATATATATATATATAGAAAACAGAATTCTTCGTGTTAACGATACACGTTCGTGGCAATAAAATGAAGTGAACTAGGACATTTATTTGAAACTAATCAATCAAACCTCCTAGCGGAGCTGGTTATACGAGTTCACGAAACATCTAAATGCCTCCATATACCTTAGGATGGTGTATGTTAGAAACATTAAGTTGTCCATCACAATCAATGGAAATGATAGACAGTCTGTTTCGCCCTTATTTGGGGCTCATCAGTATCATCCATCCATCGAAAGTGATAACCAACCAAATATTTCCAACGGCGTTATATTTTCCTTCCAGTGACTATATGGCATATAAATATGACACAGCGCCACCAGTCAGAAACAAATGAACCACATCCCACAGATAGAAGAAAACATTTTGGCAACGAGAACTCGTACGTCCTGACACCCGAAGGTGGTTACTATAATCGCTAAGCAAGAGTAAAGTTGATACATCAATTTCGATGTAATTCAACATTCACGCGCTGCAAGTAACAAGCGCTCCAAATTTTATTCCTTTTACAGGTAGCAAATGAATAGAAAACAGAATTCTTCGTGTTAACGATACACGTTCGTGGCAATAAAATGAAGTGAACTGGACATTTATTTGAAACTAATCAAACAAACCTTCTAGCCTAATCAAACAAACCTCCTAGCCTTCTATCTGTGGGATGTGGTTCATTTGTTTCCGACTGGTGGCGCTGTGTCATATTTATATGCCATATAGTCACTGGAAGGAAAATATAACGCCGTTGGAAATATTTGGTTGGTTATCACTTTCGATAGATGGATGATACTGATTAGCCCCAAATAAGGGCGAAACAGACTGTCTATCATTTCCATTGATTGTGATGGACAACTTAATGTTTCTAACATACACCATCCTAAGGTATATGGAGGCATTTCGATGTTTCGTGAACTCGTATAACCAGCTCCGCTAGGAGGTTTGTTTGATTAGTTTCAAATAAATGTCCTAGTTCACTTCATTTTATATATATATATATATATATATATATATATATATATATATATATATATATAATATATATATATTTATATATATATATATATATATTATATATATATAATATATATATATATAATTTATATATTATATATATATTATATATATATATATATATATATATATATATATATATATATATATATATATATTAGCTTCTATAAATTACAGTGCTTTATAGTTTCTTCCAGCATTAGGACAAAAATGATAAGCAGAAGTCATCATCGAATACCGAAGTTGCTTAAAAACTAGTATTTTTCACTTTTCGGCTGTTGTACAAAGGCGCAGTTTATAAAAGTTTTCATTCCGGGAAATCAAACAAATATCCCCCATCCAATAAATTCCCTTCCGCAATGTGCCTTCAACGTGCATCAGTTATTATCAGTGAAATTGGGCGTCCAGCGAAAAAACGAATTTCAAGCATGCTGTCCCGTTATTAGAAACGTAATTGGTGCCCGTACAATCTGATTAATTTTTTCAGCGGAAAATTAGTTTTTTTAATCGAATTGAATAGTGCTTTTGTAATTCTAGTTCACTGAGGATTGGTCGAATAGCAAATAAGTATAATATATTTCCGAGAAATTCATCAGAGGGTGAAACAGTTACCCAGCCACTTTCGTTATTCAGGTCAGATAACTCGCAATGACTGCAAATTTTGTATTTAGTTATAGAGTTCCACTTTTTAATTTTACTCATATAGTTATTGCAAAAATACAATTTCATTCAAAAAATGATTTATTTTAGCCTACTCTACGCGCAAATGCTGGATGTTTTCATTTTGTACAACTCCCAATTTTAGGACCTTCGACGCCGGCACCACACACTATGGAAATACTAGACATTATGTTTCGATCTCCAACGAGCTTATCAGTACTGCCCCGTGCATCGACCGAGCAGACAATGACCTCGAATTCACACAACCACCTAATAATTTCTAAGAATCTATCTCACTATCAAACAGAAAATCCAAACTTCGGAAACTCATGTGACTTTACACCCATAGGTGTATGATGACACCAAATTCAACATTTTATTAACATCCACTGCTGGACATAAGCCTCTTCCGACGTCTTCCTATCTAGAGCAGTGTTCAGCCAGTCCTTCTGCGTGCTGTCATGACTGCATCTCTGTTGGTTCTCCCGCACTCTTCCTAATCTCCTGAGGTTTCCATTTTGGAAGTTTCCTGATCTATTTGATGTTTTCTCTCGCCACATAGCCATCTCATTGCCATTTCAACTCTCCGTTATATCTTTGACTCTTGTTTAGAGTCGTATTTCTAGGTTTCGGACTATGTCCCTCAAACTCACGCCTAGCTTTGCACCCTCAATAGCTCTTCGACACAATCGAAGGTGCTCCGTACTTTTGATAGTTACATTTTCAAGTCCATATAGACTTTACTGGCGGCACACAAAGTTCATAGTTATATTTCCTTTTTCCAATGTCATCATAGGACCTAACTGAACGAGCTCACTGACTTCTTCTGGCTCAAAGTGATCTAACTGAATTTTCAGATTTGATCAATATACAACCAATTGATTCTGCTGATACATGATGAAAATCTATGACAATAATGTAAATACAACTTTGGTTTTTGATTTATTACTATATTTTGACAAACATAACAATTTTTTAGTTAAACGCAGTGGCTTCTTCAGATGAGTAATTCAATTATTTTGTATTACTCGTCTGAAAAAACCACTTTATTTGGCGAAACAGTTGTTATGTTCAACAAAATATAATGAAAATCAAAAACCATAATTTTATTTACATTATTGATGAATATAGGGTTCAGTGTCAAATTCACCAATAGGCTGGAGTAGTCTGCAGCATGACCATACTCATAAAACATATAAATTTAATAATCTATGCTATGACCCGCAATTCGTACTGAGTAAAGTATAAAAATCACATGATAGCGAACCGCGAATTTCTGGGATTTTCGTGCCCTTGCCGAGGCTTCCATCACTTGTCAGCCTATAGGCCACAAAAGTGTTAATCCGGCACTGATAACTTAATAATCTGATTTCAAAATTATTCCAACTTCGTTATCCCAGAATCTAATGAATTTTCATACGAGGGTATTTTCTATTTTGCCACCTTTTGGAAATAAGATAAGTGCGCATAATAGCTGATGTTTTAGCTGTCAATTGAATATATATATATATATATATATATATATATATATATATATATATATATATATATATATATATATATATAATTATTTATTTGAAATGTTGTTGCCTGTGAACTATTTTGATAATTATTAGCAATAACAGGCTCAGTGAATCTCAAAAAACACGATTTTATTGAAAACTTCTTAATAAATCGAGTTTTTTGAGATTCACCAAGCCTGTTATTGCTAATAATTATCAAAAAGTTATATATATATATATATATATATATATATATATATATATATATATATTTATATATATATATATATATATATATATATTTATTTCAATTGTTGTTGCCTGTGAACTATTTTCAACTTTTTGATAATTATTAGCCTGTTATTGCTAATAATTATCAAAAAGTTTTATATTTATATATATATATATATATATATATGATATATATATAATATATTTATATATATATATATATATATTATATAATCTTATATATATATATAATTATATATAAATATATATATATATATATATATATATATATATATATATATAAATATATATATATATATATATATATATATATATATATATATATATATATATAATAACAGTCGGTTATTTCAAATTCAATAAATCTAATATATTCAATATTTTTTTGCAGTTCCGAAAATCATGGAAACAAAGGAAATGTGAGACCTCAAACAACAGCGAAAGTTTTGCATTATGTTTTTCGAAATACATATCAGAAAACATGAATAGCCCTGTAAAGAATCCACGTAAGATGAATACACACCTAAAGGAATTTTCTAGAGAAAACAGAAAAAAAGATTTGACCTCTTCTAGCGATGTGACTGAATTGTAAAGGTCTAATACCTTTTTGTACAAAAAATACGTTTATTCTGAAGTAATTTTGAAAGGGATTTCACAATTTCAATTTTTTTTCAGTTTTAACAAAGAGTTACCCAATATTGCAAAATCACATTAGAAAATACCGGTGATGTTGGAAGTTCCTGTAAACTAAAGGCTCATTTAGACATGACAGTGTACTCGTATTTACACATGGTAGTGCTAGTATACTGGCTTGCTTTTTAGCATGGGAGTGAAGTGGCGAGTATTTATAGGTACTTGATTCTTAGATTTAGCGTCCTAGATCGATCTTCGATTCAGTAAAGGGTGGTACTTTTAACACAAATGAGTAATATGAGTAATCATGTTATAAAATCTTGTATAGACAACTTAACAACGATTTATTGATGAAATTAGAAGACATATCAGAGGACATATTGCGTGAATAGAAGTCAAATATATACATGTTGTATAGTTAAGCTTCGGTTGTGAACTTTGGCAGAATCCCTTTGCAGTTGGCAGCTTCTCGCTTACGTTTTTTTTTATATTCGTCACTTTTTATATTCCATAAACATTATCGTTCATGTACAGTTCAATGTTCATTAAAATTAATAGTTATTTTCTCACTCTACTTGTGTTGTAAACTTATTTTCATTTTATCACAGTACTAGTAAAACTCACGAAACGTAAACAAAAAACGTGCTAGTAGTTGTTTACATTTGCCAGTACACTGGTGCTTTCGATCCCCACTCTTCTCTAGCTTGAAAAAGTTGATCTTTGTCCTAGTACACTCGCAACGCAAGCATGTGACTGTTCACACATAATTTTCATGCTAGAGGCTTGCTAGTATAGTACTCGGCTGAGTACACTGGCATCTCTAAATGAGGCTCAACTGGTATTTAAATGCATAATGTGTGAATTTTGTTACTATAATAAAGTAAACAGTTGCATTTAATTAAAGAGCAATCGTTAGTGATTAATAGCTTGATCCTTAAAAGTATTCAGTAATATTATTCATCTCTCAGCATGTTTTACGGTTCAAATAAACGGCAGTAATCTTCAGAATGAAGATATCGGCATAAAGAATTAATTAAGTACTGTAGAAATCTAAAAATATGAAATATTTTATCCTATAGTACAAGAAATTGTAATTTTGTTGAATAGCTAAACTTGGCTTTATTCCCTTATACGCTTTGTCTTCATGCAATTCATATCAAATTGCTTATTGGTGTCTCTGACATCAAATTTTCTCTAATTTACATGTGACTCTCAAAAGATAATCACATATAAATTAGAGAAACTTACAACAAACAGGGTACCTACTGAATCAAATTCATGTATTTTGTTAAACTTTTTTTCATCCGGTAAAAATGAACGCATCACAAATAATAATGATAGAGTTGCAATTATTTTGCTCAAAATTATTTTTTTCACCACACTGTGGCGCAATCAGATAGAAGTGAATACTGAAATCTTGGTATCTCAATTTACATAAATTTTTGTACCTACCTCAAATGCGGACGTCGATGAATTAATACATCCAAAAACGTGCATCCAAAAACCTGATTGTATACACACGTACGTACAAAACTACAGTTTTGTCTTGATACATCAACGTGCATCCATGAATGTACAATCAATATAACGTTAAATCGCATCCACACGTTCACACCTGTACGTGTTCGTTGAATGCGCATTCAAAAATTCTAGCGATTTGGCCCTCACACACGGACGATGATGTCTTAACACATCAACGTGCATCCAAGAACGTGCAACCAATAAAGTTAATGTGGATGTAAAAATACCCACGTTTTTGAATGCACACTCCGGATGAACGCCGCATTTATGTTTTCTGAATTGCGGGCTACACACGGACGTTGATGTGTTAATACATCAACGTGCATCCAAAAAACGCGCAAGCAGATTGCGTACACACCTTCGATCAAATCCATAGTTTTGTTCGAAGAAGAATGTTTAGCTCTTGTGACAGTGGCGTGTACTTATGTTCTTGAAAAGAAAAATAGAAATAAAAATAATGATTTACCGCAACCACTGCTTTACGATTGCGCAAACATCGGTGAATCGCCTCCACACGTTGAGAGATGTACGTGTTCATTTGAATACGCATTCAAAAATTCAAGCGATTCAGAAAACATCAACATTCATCCGAAGTGTGGATTCAAAAACGTGGGTAGTTTTCCATCCACATTAATGTTATTGGTTGCACGTTCTTGGATGCACGTTGATGTGTTAAAACATCAACGTCCTTGTGTAAAAGCCCCTACACACGGACGTTGATGTCTTCACACATTAACGTGCATCCAATAACGTGCAACCAATAACGTTAATGTGGATGTAAAAATACCCACGTTTTTGAATGCACACTCCGGATGAACGCCGCGTTGATGTTTTCTCAATCGCTTGAATTTTTGAATGCGCATTCAAATGAACACGTGCATCTCTCAACGTGTGGAAGCGATTCACCGATGTGCATTCTCAAAGCAGTGGTTGCGGTTAATCTTTATTTTTATTTCTATTTTTCTTTTCAAGAGCATAAGTACACGCCACTGTCACAAGAGCTAAACATTCTTCTTCGAACAACACTATGGTTTTGTTAGAACGTGTGTACGCAATCTGCTTGCACGTTTTTGGATGCACGTTGATGTTTTAACACATCAACGTCCGTGTGTAGCCCTCAATTCAGAAAACATGACGGTGTGCATTCAAAAACGTGGGTATTTTTGCCTCCACATTAACGTTATTGGTTGCACGTTATTGGATGCGCGTTGATGTGTTAAGACATCAACACCCGTGTGTAGGGGCCTAAAGGAACGATTACAACGAGAAATTAAACGATAGGGTGAAAGGTAGATAATCCTTCTATAAAATTTGTATAAAATACATCAAATATTGAGTATATTCATCATGTTAATATTGGACTGAATAGCACGTAATAAATAACAAAGAACGGCCACAGCCGAAAAATTTTAGTGAAACAAGTAGTCTGTTTCTATTCAAATTTTTCAAATCAATAAATGTCAAAGAAATTTCAATTTTTTCAAAAAGTTTTGATAAAGCCACGAATGTCGTGGCGAAACGTCAACTTTTTAATAAAATCGAGTATTTTAAGATTCAACAAGCCTGTTATTGCTAATAATTATCAAGAGATTATATATATATATATATATATATATATATATATATATATATATATATATATATATTGAATGAATGAAATTTGGCACACCCATTTCACTAGCTCAATATTTGGGGCTACTAAGCATTTTTGAATACCTACAGGGTAGGCGGCACGCATAAAAGTTCGAGAGGGTTCAATTGGGTGCGACCCCCAAAAGTGTATCACCCTGTAGGTATTCAAAAATGCCCAATAGCCTTGAATATTGAGCTATTGAAGTGAAATAGGTGTGCCAAATTTCATTCAATTATTTTGAAAATTATAGTGGGAAACTTAGAAAAAAAAAATATATATATATATCTGATATATATATATATATATATATATATATACATATATATATATATATATATATATATATATATATATATATATATATATATATATATCTGAAGATGAAGCCAACGCGTGGTGAAACGCCACGTCACAAGTCTAGCAATCTTTAAAATCAAACGTGCTTTTCTAACAATATTGATTCAAATCTATTTCTCCATTCAATAAATTATCAAAGTTCAATTTCTGCCCTGTACTCTATCTTTGTAAAATATGAAATCTGTATTGAATATCATCTAATAATTAGAATTTCATATTGTTTTCAAAACAACATTACTTTCGTTATTTGTCCGATGTTTCTGGTTATTCTACCGATGTATATTTTATTACAACCACAACTTTTACACAAACAATTTATAGACACAGATTTTGAGAATCTGTCCGTTTTTGATTGATTGTTCTTTATATTATATTGGAGTAAAGACTTATTCGCACGGTGTGCGATATTGTTACTCTTTTGATGTCAAATTTTTCCTAGGATACCAATATAGGTTTAGAGTAATTCTGAACCTTTTTTTTTCGCGGCGCACTATTAAAGATTTCAAAATTTGACGGCACACAAATGAAAGGATATGTTTCAACGTTTTTTACTTAGCTAGAATACACTGAGTAAAATAGTACATGATAATAATTTTCAATGTGAAATAAATTAATAAGTACTACAAAAACAGCAGTTTGTTTATAATGGGATTAATTAAAAGTTAATAACAAGAATACTTTAATGAGAAATTTGAGCTTGATATTTTTCAATATTTGGTGCTAAACTTTAAGAATTTTGCGGCACACAAAAGTGCCGCGGCACAGTGGTCGCTATGATCACTGTGTTAAAATATTGAATGTCTTCTCAACATCTGTGGAATGCGGAAAAACTTATATAATTGCTCAATTAAAATTTTTCTTCTTAATAATAGTACAATTAATTGTGGATTATATGCAATATTGGTAGCAATTTGGTTTATAATATTCAATTCATTATTGAAGTTTGTCTGTGATATAGGAATATCGAGAAGTCGATGGACCATGCTATTATATGTTGCTATTTTATGTTTGAAATGATAAACTGAAGTATTGTATTTAGTATTATCCGTATGTGATGTTTTATTGAAAATTGCAGTTATATTTATTTTTAGTTCTAGTTATAGTGAGATGTGGAAAATGATTCTCTTAGAAGTTGTGAACTTGATATTGGGATGTATAGAGTTTATGAAATATATAAAAATATTCAATTGTCTATCAGTTCCCGTAAAACATATATTATCATGTACGAATGTATACCAATAAATGAATATTTTATTTAGTGCCTGAGTGTGAATAGTTTTTTCTATATTATCCATGAATATTTCGGTTAGTAAGGGGCTCAATGGGTTACCCATTATCAAACATTTCGCTATCTTTAGGGGAAATTGGTCACCATTCGTACGCGGGGCACATTCGTACAGTTAGTATAAGAGAAAAGCGAAACGGCACACAAACACTCCTTTGCTAGTGTGCATAGACATACCGGCTGCCATGTTGCTAGCGGAGTGTCGCGCTAATCGCACTAAGTTTAGTTCGTAGTTGTAAGTAAAATTATTATGTTTTTGACAAAATGGTGATGATTGATTAATGTTATCATTGTTTATTTTGAGCCTTAATTGTTATATTTCTCAAACTAAATTAGAATTT
Source organism: Cynegetis impunctata (assembly GCA_030704885.1). Classification (NCBI taxonomy): domain Eukaryota; kingdom Metazoa; phylum Arthropoda; class Insecta; order Coleoptera; family Coccinellidae; genus Cynegetis; species Cynegetis impunctata. The sequence continues at coordinate 18,722 of JARQZK010000133.1, forward strand.
GTATAAAGATATATTTTAGTTTTGTGCAATGGCATGGGGTGCATTCGGACAGCCAGACAGGGGGCACATTCGTACGCGTACGAATGCTTTCCTTTAGGTTTTATCAAGCACCTGTAAATCAAAATTCAATTTTTATGAAATAAAATATAGTATTGAATTTTAAAATTGTCCAGAAAGAATTGAAAAAAATAGAACAGGAAAGGCAAGCCAGAGCTAAAGCAGTGAAACATAGTTTGAAGGAACTCGATTCAAGACAAAAGAAAAAGAAAGCAGAGAAACCAGAAATCGATGAAGATTCAGAGGAATCTGATGAGGGATCGAAATTTAGCTTGCGGCAGAGTTCAACATCTCCGGTTGATTTAGAAATAGACGAAGAGACTGATGATAGTAGTATCAAAAATAATTTAAACGTGATACCAGAGAAAATCAAAGATAATTGTTATGTTTTGGTAAAGTTTGAAAAAATGACTTCTGTTGTTTATTACGTCGGAAAAGTTCTGTCATTATTCGGGTACAGAGATGAAAATATCTTATCTTCGGAAGAAACCGGAATTATCATGGTCATTCTTTTTCCCTGATATAGAAAACATACACACTCTGTATATCAGTGATGTCGCAAGGATCCTCCCTGATTTTCAGCCACGAACGGGCTGTGCAGCTAGAATGGCTAGACTTTTTACTTTTGCAGTCAATTTAAATAATTATAATGTGCAATAAGTTCCAAAGTAACAATCGAATGGATAATTACCTACTTTAACTTCAAATTGTCAAAGACTGTATAACGATGTCATACAAAATGATTGTAAACATCTCATTCAGACTTTGAGATTGTAAAGCTTATAAGTATCAACAACAATAAGTATACTAAGGATGAACGATTTTGTTTTTGTTATTTTTCTAAAGAAAGATTTATCGACTATGGGTCAAGTCACATATTATTAAGTTAGTTCTTTGATAAATAAATATTTTAAAAATAATTAATAGAAATTTAACGACTTTAATAGGCTTTTTAATTACCCTGTATGAATCTACCTAATGGTGTACGAAAGTACCCCACCTACTGTACGAACGTACCCCGTACGTGGGGTACGTTATCGTACAAATATCTTCTCGTAGAAAAATGGCTATCACCCTTTAACGTTTTGACATAATAGTTTCGGAATTTTTTGTAACAAACTACAATATATTTGTTACACTTAGCTGCATAAACTAGATAAAATCAACAATTAATCTCAAAGTAAAAAAAATAAAATCTAAAAAGTGTACGAAGGGTAACCACTTTCCCCTATAATAAATGAGATTTATAGAGGAATTTTCAGCTCAAGTCATTAATACATAAAATAATAATTGTCAAATGATCATTCCAGTTGAAATTCATTGAGAATCAACGACTTGCATCTGTAACATTTTATTGTTACAAATTATGGCAGCAAGTATTTTTAGAGTGTTTTCTTTTGTTAATATTTCTACGCTACGTAATAACAATCTGGCAGATACAAAGACCACTCTAGCAGAGATCCAGGATTTACGATCCTGGAGGTGAGTAATGATCACTACTTCCCAAGTGGTATTTACTGATGAGATCTAGTAAGATCGAAACGGCTATCTATATTACTTAAATTTTAGAAGTGCTTTTGTTATTGTCTGGATAAATCCAGACTTCCTGGAGATGGAGCACATATAGTCAGGTCTATTTGATAGTTATTTGATTTATTTCAATTGTCAAATGAATTTCCTTGTGCAAATTCCTAGTCATGAATTTACTTTCTAACCGATCAACATTGCGGTTGGTAGAGTTTACTCAAAAAAACGACACTCGTACGCCTCAGAACGCTATTGTTATCAATAACACAATTTCTTCAGACCTATTTAAATTAAAAAACAATAAGACCTCAAACTTTACCGGCGTCAATACCTGTGTAGCATTCCTAATGAGAGGCCTTATGGTATTAAATAAATCATACCGATTACGTTGTCACAAGGTAAAATCAACAAATATTATACAGGTGAAAAAAAAAGTCATTTTTCACTTATAGTTGAAACATAATCTCAGCTGAATAATAATTAGGTTGGTATTACAAATTTCGACTAACACAATTAGGTACTATCCCAGAAATGATATTCTTTTTAGAAAGAAAGACTACTTCACACCAGCAAAACTTTTAGCATACAAGAAACAAGTTAAGCTGCTCCTAAAATATTGTTCGCATATTTTGAATGATCAACATGTCACTATATGTTTCGGCTACAATACTGAAAGTCGATATCTAGTTAGTAGATGATTCTTGTCTGACAGTCAACCTTTACCTAACTAACAGAATTATACGTGTACTTCAAATACCCCAACAGAAAATCATTCGAGTTTTTAGCACGAATTATTTTACAAAATATGACATTCCAGCAAATAACCTGTGTACTTTCAAGATGATCTTTTAATAACCTATCAACCTCTTGGACTTACTGCAACCAAAATACATTCTTTTACGAGGTGAAAGAGCAATATAACACTATATATCACCGATTAATAAGATTTACTTCACCAAGGCAAATACATTAACTTTCATTCCGTACATATTGTAAATTATCTCTTGAGGGGCATTTCATTAAAAGTAATTCATGGTAATTGATAGTATCTCTAAGCGTTGTTAAATTACAAAACTAAAATTAAAGTTTCAGATATAGATATCAACCATAAAATACTTTTGTATTATTTCCCAAAGTAAAAAGAGTTTAATCACAGAAATATTTCACGAAAAAATTATTGTTTCCTAAACCTGTTAAATAATTCAAAGTAAACAATTATTACTATTAGCTTACCTTGAGCAATATGGCTAATATGGCGGATGCGATACAAGAAATACGATATATATAATAAATTTGACACCATTTTTTCCAAACCTTGGATTCAATATGTTGTCTCTGCTTAGAAGACGAAATATTAATCAGATTTAGTTTTTAGCTTCGTCCTGTCAAACAACATATATTCTTCAATGAAACAAAAGATTTCTGAGAAAGTAATCATTTAAAGTTGCTCACCATTGACACTCTTCGACAATTTTATTTTGCCTCTGTGCAGTTTGTAATTGTGTACGGTGTCATGTTCTGGGGAACATCGCAGTGAGCCACCTCTATCTTTATTTCGCAGAAACGCATAATCAGATGCATACTTCGATGGCATCCTAGAGCATCTTGCAAAATTATTTTAAAGATCTGTGATTTATGTCCCTACCATCCATTTCTTTTCTCACGCTAATCCTGTTCGTCAGGAAACATCCCGATCTATTTACCACTAATGCTCAAAATTATGCTACTCGTAAATCTATGTTAATGGCTACACGTGACGGGACTGTTCTAGATTTGCCCCCACATAGCTCGACATTTTACGTTAAGTGGCTATTGTTGTTAAAGCATACACAACTTAGTTTACTTGTCTTTAAGGAGGGAACAAAGCTTAAATGCGTTTTAGAAAAGAAACCATCAGGTACTTTTTGGAAAATAAGTTACCTAGATGATTTTGACTTCAATTTTTAAATAATGGTGATGATGTAGGTATAGTATATTTTATTCAGCTTGCTCTTTTGTTTTGAAAATCATCTACTGTGTCTCATAAAAATCCTATTTCCATGGGTGATGTACTTCTGACATTGATATGTCTGTTAAGATTTTGCTGGCAATAAAGATTATTATTTTATTCTTTCTCAATTAAGTGGGAGAGAAAATCTTTTATAGACTAGCCTGAGAGTATCCCACACGCATACTCAGGGATGTGTGAGACTCCGGTTGTTGCTGTTGACTCACTAAAAAACCTCTCACACATTCTTAGGAGTAGTTCTTCATCCTGCCCTCAAACCGTCCTTTAACAAAAGAGATGAGCTGCAATTGGCCTCTATAGTTCATGGGACCTGTTGACTCGAAGTGGCCGGAGCAACACTGCTTTCTGCATTCCGCGCGTCAATATCTTGGTCAGAGATCTGCATGCCATACTAGATCTTCTTAACAAAATAAAATTTCTTCTTTTAAATATATCTGTTACAAAGACAGAAATAAGTGCAAAACTTTTTAATTTGTTGTATTTTTTCGTAAAAGTAATACTTTCTCAGTAAAAAAATTAAATACAACATCGTCCATAAACGGATCTTCTGCAAATGGAATCGAAACAATGTAATAGGTGGCTGTCAAGTCGCTTTGATTTTTATGTGGAACTAAGTTGAATGTTCAGTTTTATCTTCTGAATCTTCAATATGAATAATTGTAAAACGTTCATTTTTGGAAACGTTTAACTTTTCAAGAACACGCCTAAGAGCTTTTTTGTACCGGGTGTCTGATTAAGAGAGTTGCCCCGCTGTATCTCAGAAACTATTCATCGTAGAGACTTACGGTAAAAAATGTTATGACCTAAATGGCCAACAGAAAATACTGGAAATTATTTTCAGGTTTCTAAGATGACCGCCAGGGGGCGTAACCGCCATCTAAAATATTCAAAGTGATTTTTTCGGAAATACACCTAGTAAATATACCAAAATAATATTTTTTGTTTCAAGCTGAGCTTTGTTCGAGTAATTTTTGTTTGATATCTTTTGACGTATCTATTGAAATGAAGTGGTGGGTGTGATTCAATGTTTTTTTGAATAAACAGCTGTACCTCTTGAACGACTGAACGGATCTTAACAAAGTCTCGTTGAGAAGAGCATTCATTGCTTTATCAAAACCATCTCATCTGTGATCTGGCAAATTTTTAGTGATGCCGGTAGAGAGCGTTCTTTGATATAATAACAGAAAATTGCTAATTTCTCTAAATAATCAAATGCAATAACATGACTTTTTTCCATCAAAATGTAGTGTGATGATGCCAAAATAGGATAGTGAAAACCGTATCTCGATATCTTATTCCTAGCCTAAGATAACGAAGAAAGAACATTTAGTCATCATATGATACAAAAAGACGCCATCACACCAATATTTATCTTCATTTATTCGTGTTTTTCCAAGAATCAATGATGGAATTTCATAATTTCATGATTATTAAATAACAGCATTCTTAGTTCAAAAAATTCAAGAAAAATCGAATGGGAGCATAATAATCAATGTAATAATATGCAATTGCAAGGTAGTCAAAATATGATGAGCAGGCAATGGAGGAAAAATATATGCCTGAAATCAACTTGTCAACAAATACTAAAATTATACTTATAGTGGCAGAGCAATGACTTTTTGTGGCATACACAAGTAAGGACTGAAAACTATTGAAAGGCTTTTACAAATGATGAAGCTGTTGATATGTTTGCGGTATATTTTGAATGTCTTAAAAATGCGGCATTGGTACAAAGAGTATACAGAACTCAATTCACGCCATGCAAGAATTTGTTGGGCATATTTGAAGAAAATAGAGAATTTTTATCTGAAATTCATAGCGTCGAAGCTGCCAGTATTACGCTAATTTCGCTCTAAACGCGGAAAAATTCTCGCATGGCATAAACGCCGAATATAGAGCTCTGTATATTCTCTGGGTCAATGCCGCATTTTGAACATATTGAAAATATACCGCAGTGATATCAACTGCTTCATCGTTTGTAAAAAGCATTTGAATCGTTTTCTTCTGTGTGCTACAATAACTCATTACACTGCCACTAAAAGTATAATTTTAGTATTTGTTGACAAGTTGATTTTAGGCATATGTTTTTCCTCCATGGCCTGCTCATCATATTTTGACTACCTTGCATTTGCATATTATAACATTGATTATTATGCTCCCATTCGATTTTTCTCGAATTTTTTGAACTAAGAATGCTGTTATTTAAAAATCATAAATTTATGAAATTTCATCATTGTTTCTTGGAAAAACACAATAAATGAAGATAAATATCGGAAAAAAAGGAAACACACGTGTTTCATTCCTCCCTGAAGTATGTGTCAGGGAGGCGGGCAGCTTGAGTTTGGGATTAACCGGGTACATGAAAGACCTCCTTTAATTTTATACAAGAAATTACCCTCTGAAAACATTCGCACTTATTTGGAAACACTCTGTATATTTCCAGGATTCTAACCTATTCTCAATAATATAACACTGATTATGGAATAGTAACCCGAAACATATAGAAGAAACTGTGAAATTATTAACAAAAACAATTATTTTAATATCATAAGCTGAGAAATTTCATATTGTCTCCTTTATTGAATATTATTAGCATTAGACAACGAAAATATTTCAATCACATTTAAGGCACACAATGTGCCTTCAATCACATAAACAAAATTCATGTTCGAATTATTATATCACCAAACAAATTATCTTTTGATTGTCAATGTTTTTATTTGTGCTCTGATCAGGATGTCTCTAAGCGATGAAGTACTTTCACGCATCCACAGATAAAATAATTATTCAGACACGATAACATCAGGTAATTTGTATGCAATGTGGGTTCAAACAAAATCAGTAAATCCGTTTCTGCGGATAATTATGAAAATCTATCCAAATAAAAATTACGAGATTTTATTTTTTTAAAATTTCGAAAACCCAAATTGAAACATGTTTTTCCATGAATTCGAACTAACTAACTAAACTTTCTTTTCAAAAAAAGAAAGATATCTTGTTAAAATATATCCTTTTCAATGCATTGAATGTAAACCAATTTTTGTTCATAAGTATATCATATAGTTATTGATATAACTATATTATTAGCTGGATTAATCTTATAGCTTCTACCAGTAATATGTTGATACGATGAAACTAAAAATTAATAATACTTGAACATGCACATTAACTGTATTTAGTTTCTCACATACTGAGCTTAAAGTATTAGTTGCCATCTGTAATCGTAATTACTTGTCTGGCAAGGAGGAATCTGTAAAATCGCTATTTGATAGATTTTGAAAATTCTTTTTTTGTTGGAAAGGTATGTGAAAAGGGAGTAATTATATTTTTAGGCTGTTATCGTGGCCAACTGCGACCAATTTTACTGACCCATATTTCAAAAAGTACTGTTAGGGATTTTTTTCTCAAAAAATAATGATTGATCATAAATCAGGATAAATTGAAACATACCTGTGCCAATTTTTGTCATCATAGTACACAGGGTATCCTAAAAACGAATAATTATTTTTTTTAAAGGTCCTAAAAAAATTTACTAGCGTAGTATTTTTGGAAATAAGCAATTATGGTTTTTTATTAAAGAATACTTTATACATATCTCTACCGAAGTTCGTGATTTTAAAGGTAACTTATCTCTGAACAGGGAGCCCGAGAAAAAATAACATAAAAATGATGATAAATCAATTTATAATTATGTCAACAAGTTATTCTCAATAAATATCGTAGTGAAAATCATTTTATACAAAAATCAAGAAAGGTAATTTTGTATTTATTTAGCGTATGGCTATATCACAGGTATAAAACAAGAAATTGTGTAATTTTTCTTGAATCCTTTGTTGAATCATACTCATAGGGACACTTTATTTGTATCTGGCGGGATGTTTGGCCCATGCGATCGGTATGGCTGCTTGCATAAGGTATTGAAATAGTTCCCATATATAAAATCAAGATTTAGAAAATAAGAAAAGTGAGTTGAGTTTTGTTCCATCTTTAGCACCTGATACCTGGAAATTGACCGTCGCCATCGGCACAAGGTAGCAGGTACCCATACACTGAAAGTACATAATAACACTACTTCATCCCATAGATATTATTGCTGAGAAAATAAGTAACGTCTGGCGGATCTGAGATCTTGGACGATTACGATGCTGGTGTGGAAGTCTTTCTACTGTTCCCATGTTGATCAAAAATTCTGTTACATGGTTAATGTTACGTTCTGTATGACGTCTGTTGAATTCATTAGCAGCTTCACGAAAAGTACGCGTTCTATCACCAACTAATCTTTTTAATTCCACACTTTCCCGTAAAGAATATGACATTTTTCGTGTTTTCACGTGACAGCTAATAAATAATATAATATTTTTCACAGCACTCTTAGTGGAGTACCCGTTCATGATGCTGTTACTGAGAGAACCTAAATTAATGGTCAATCATTCAACACGAATAATTCTAATTTCTAGACGATTTTGATTCTAGATAGAGAGTCATCAAGGTGTTCTTTCCTACACAGAATCGTTAGAACATAAAATCTCAAGGCCGATATAGGACATTCAATAATGTACAACAGAAAATATGTTATAGGTACTAAGTATCAACTGAACCCAGTTCAATTTCACTCAAATTTCTGTGTTTGGACTGAATATAATCTAGGTTCATACTCTTATATGGAGTTGTAAGTTTTGACTGAGAATAAAACTTATTTTTAAAAGAAGTATCATACAGAAAAAAAAATTGCCGACTTATCCTTTTTTTATTTTTTTTCCGTCAGACAAATTGTATATTTGAAGGAAAAAAATTGATACAGATATGTTCAAAGCAATCCTAAATAATATTTTGTCACTCGTTTTTTCCAAAATTACCATAATAGTACATTTTTTGCTGACATATTGAAAAAAATATAATAATTCGTTTTTTCGAACAATTTATGATGATGAAAATTGGTATGGGTATATTTCCAATGATTCTGATTCAGAATTCATCTTTATTTTCTGGGAAAAAAAATCCCTAATAGAAATTTGGGTCAATAAAATTGGTCGCAGTTGGCCACGATAACAGTTCAAAAATATGATCATTTTCTTGTTGGATGGACATATCTAACAAAACAAAGTTTCTCAAAGTCGATCGAATAATAACGATTTTACAAGGGTGGTAAGTCCTTAGTGGACACACTGTATATATATATATATATAT
>JARQZK010000133.1:30000-47500 GCA_030704885.1 Cynegetis impunctata
ATTCTCAAAGTCAAGAAAGCGTTGAGCGTGCGATCAGCATTTACAGGAAATATAGTTCGCCTGGACACGATAATAGAGAGATATCGGTAAAACGAATAGCGCCTGTGAACGTTATTAACGTCCAGCGGTATTGGTTTTACGTCAAGCGGTATTTTAGTTTTATTTAACAGTTATCGGCAGCAATGTTTTACTGTGCCCTAATTCACAGAACCCGCGCTATTCGAAAATGTGACTTAACCTTTTAACCTAGCTTTATGCTTTATTGTTATTGTGTCTTTTGTTTGTTTTGTCAGCTTTTATGTTTTTGTGTGTTTGCCTTAGCCATATCCGTTTTTTGAATTATTATTGTTCCAATAAAAGACGAAAATTATATTTGTTATATAGATTCAATTTAGTTTCAATCCTTTCTCTCAACTTCCACTAGAATCTCCGCAATGGATGAAGTGATAATTGTTGGTGGTAGAAATGATCAAAACATTGAAGCCGCTATTTTGATGAACATTATAAGGGATCAACAAGATGTTGATGCCCAACAGCGTTTTTCATTAGACGAAGTTACAGATGAAGACTGTAAATTTTTGTTTAGGTTTGAGAAAGATGATATTTACAGATTGTATCACGATCTACAGATCCTAGAGTTTGTATTTTATTAATTTACCATTACTTAAAAATCAAATGAAGCAATTAAAACAGTCGTACGTTTATATTGGTAGAAAGTACAAAAAAACAACAAAGTTACATAGGTAACCTTTAACTTTTAAAAAAAGAACGCTGCGCATGCCCAGCATCTTAATTTGTTAGGCGCTATTTCAAATACCGTCTGTCGTTATGCTCCGTAAATTAGGGCTGGCGGTCACGTTATTTAGGGACGTTGCGTTAAGAATCGAATCGCGCATAGGTCAAACGTCAAAATACATATACTCTAATACTGCCTGACGCTATTTGGGTTACCGATCAGCGTTGCCAGACCTACTGAAAAATCAGTAGATCTACTGATTTTAGGTTTCGTCTACTGATCTACTGATTGCATCCTTAAATCTACTGAAAATGCCTATGCTGAGTGACATATGAAACCAAGCATATACTTTTGTTCAATGTTGCTGGTTTCTGACAAAGAAAGATCGAATTTTGAATCGAATCATAGAATCATCATTTGGTGCATTGATCGTTACCTAGCGCTTAAGTCACGAAACTACAGTATATAGAAATATAGATAGATCATTACAAGTTTTATTCTCCACTATCAGATGGCGCTTCAGTCAACATTATTTCTCTCAGCTCTGTGCTGTGATTCCCCCGACCGTATCGTCCGTGTCCATTGACCTTATAATTTAGATAATAGGTCAATGTCCGTATCTGACCCTGACGTAATAGTCTTTATAGGGATTCGCAACGTAAACATATTTATATTCTACATTCTACGCATTTATTGATTTTGAGTTCAGCTAGAAAATAATAATTGATATCAAGAGAAATATTGAATATTGAATAGTTGGTGTCTCGAGTTCAGGCAGTTTGGTGTGAAGTTCTTTTTCATCTGGAAATTTTGAGCGGCAACGGCAATAATAATAAAATGAGGTAAGTTTGATTTCTCATAATTGGTTAGAAAACAAAAAAACGTTATTCCATCTTAGGACTGAAAATGATGCAGAATCTAATAATTCTGGAAATGAGGGGCCTTCCAGTAGAAAAAAAGTTAAATATTCACAAAAATTCAATAAAATGTGGCTAAATGACCCCGATTTCACTCATAGAATAATATATTTCTATGCTCCTACTGAATTCTACTGATTTTTCGTGGCAACGTCTACTGAAGGTTGAATCCGTCATCTGGGAACACTGTTACCGATATCTGTGAGGGCCTCAGATTCTGTCAACTGCAGACAAATTTCGAATACCATCATGGCATACAACAATAACCGTTTGAAGTGATGTTTGTTGAGTATAATATAATATAACGTAACATAATATAATATAATGTAATGTGATATAATATCCTAACTATATAACATTATAAATCCGAAAATAAATAGACTTATTATTTCATTTACCTTATCTAATATTCTACCTAATTGAAGTTTGACTGCTGAAACCCCGATTTCATGAAACTAAGTTTTAACTTTTGCCTGACCGAATTAGTTTCTCCTAGGTATGGCGAAAATTCTTCAATCAAAGGCTAAAAAATGTAATTTATTTGGGCTTTGACTAAAACTTTACGTCAGACCTGAGGATTGATCTGTCTTGTATATATATATATAAATATATATAAATATATATATATATATATATATATATATATATATATATATATATATATATATATATATATATATATATATATATATATATATATATATATATATATATAATATATATATATATATATATATATATATATATATATATATATATATATATATTTATATATATATATATATATATATATATATATATATATATATATATATATATATATATATATATATATATATATATATCTATATATATATATTTTATTATTTATTCGAATTGTTGTTGCCTGTTTAATCGTTTGATAATTATTAGCAATAACAGGCTGGTTGAATCTTAAAAAACTCGATTTTATCAAAAAGTTGACGCCTCACCATGACATTCGCAATTGAAATTTCTTTGACATTTATTGATTTGAAAAAATTGAATAAAACAGGGCTGCTTTGTATATGCTATTCAGTTTTATATTAATATTCAAAATTCTTATCATTAGATCGTATTAGTTCTTTGGTTTCCCTTACGATCTAATGATAAGAATTTTGAATATTAATATTAGACTGAATAGCATATACAAAGCAGCCCTGTTTTATTCAATTTTTTCAAATCAATAAATGTCAAAGAAATTTCAATTGCGAATGTCATGGTGAGGCGTCAACTTTTGGATAAAATCGAGTTTTTTAAGATTCAACCAGCCTGTTATTGCTAATAATTATCAAACGATTATATATATATATATATATATATATATATATATATATATATATATATATATATATATATATATATCATGCTCGTTGATAACTGACCTTTGAAATACACCAGAATATAGTCGAATTTCTCTTTTCTTTCATTGAATTTATTCTTAAAAATTCAAGTCACCTGAAATAACCGGATGTAATAAACCAATTCGCTAATTGAAGTTTTTTGATAGAACCTCGTCTATTAAAATATCGCCCAATTTGAGTTGTTAAGATACTATATTCTGAAAAATTATAACAAAATTTCATTAATAAACAAATAAATCATGCATGGAAAATTAAATTACAGGTATACATAAAACCATCTATATCAATACATAAAATCTGTGTCACTAAAACTGAATTCACAAAATGTGTTTCAAGGATCCCCACTCGATAAGTCAATAAAAATTAATATTGCCAAATCAATCGGAACAGGTATTTACTTATTTTCGTTTCATTTCTTGTCGGATTTGAGTATGCAAATTTTTCACACCAGAAGACCAGCTAAATTGCGTAAGACGATTTCAATATCTTCGTGTTCATAAACTTCATTTTCGAACGGCTTTGCGTGTATCGCCAGTAGCTTCAAAAATTCTCAATATTTTGCAAGGTCGTCATCTTCTTTCAATTTTAGGGTCAAGATAGAGTATTTCAATGTTGACAAAATTTGATTATTTTAAATATTTTCTTTTAATGAAACGTGTTTTGGCGTGGCTTTAATATATACGTTAGTAATTCTGAATTAAGTTCAAGATCATCATCTTCTTCCAATTTGGAGGTGACAAATTTAAGACAAATTCAGAAGAAAACCCAATACGACCTGAAAAACTTTCGTTATTATCTTGTAAAAATTTTATTAATACTTTGTATAACCTCCACTCAAATTTTGAAATAAATGAATTCCTACGAAGAATGCTCTTGTTTCGCATATGGTGGTGCATGTAATCTACCAAATGGAGATCGATTTCAATGTATACTGTATAGTGTGCAAAATGTGGGCTCATGATGATGGTGCAAGTGTGGGGACTTTCTCGATCATTTGCCTGAACTACACTTCCGATGAAGATTAATGTCGTTAATCATTCCAAAGCATGATTAAACTGAATAATGATTTAATCAAATAAAAAGTTGTCATGATATTAATTCATTAAAAATAAAAAGTCAAAGTTTATATAAATGTTTAAATAAATTTAGAGATTAGGTAAGGTAATGAAGACTTATTAACTCATAGAAACTCATTTTTCTATACAAATTGTCATGGCTTTTTTATTGTTTCAAATTCCCTAGAGCCTGTTATAACTAATTCCAATCGAGGGGAGATAATTAACAAATAATAATATATAAATAACTCGTAAGCAGCAGAGCTTCATCACTAAAGTTGTATTTTTCGCGCGAAAGGCATCGCGTCGAGATGCGATTCTAACGGTTAGAATTGTATTTTGAAAAATCACCTTTATAGCAAATTTCTACGAAAAAATGGCAACAATTCGAAAAATTCAACCAAATTTTGATAGTTTCGTTGTGCAACGAAAACAATCACAGGTAAAAAATTTCATGCAATTGGGTGTGATACGAATCGCTGGATATGTCAATATGTACCGGGAAGGATATTTATATGAAAATTAGAAATATCTACGTTAAAGTGGCGGAAGTTGCAGAAATTTACACAAATTGATACTTTCGTTCTGCAACCGAAACAATCCCAGATATTAAATTTCAGCTCATTCGACATGAAGGGAGCTGGAGATGTTAACATGTACCGGGAAAAATAAAATTATATAGGTATATATATATATATATATATATATATATATATATATATATATATATATATATATATATATATATATATATATATATATATATTACAGACATGAAAAATTTTTCGAAAATCCTGACCTAGGAAGTCTAAAACGGAACAATAATCCCGCACCAGACTGCTTTTTTTCGATACACTTCAATAGTGTGTATTTTATAGGATAGAATACGATTAAATTATTTGAAAGCTCAATTGGATACTCAAATATTTCCATTAGAAACAAACAATTCACAGTAAGAAACAATTAAAGTATTTTTTAGGGTTCCGTACTTCGACAGGAGAAAACGGAACCCTTATAGTCTTAAAGGATCACTTTGTTGTCCGTCCGTCCGTCTGACTGTATGTCTGTCAGAACCGTTTTTTTCAGGAGCGCGTGAAGATATCAAGATTTATATCAAATTCTCAGGTATTTGATATTTATATCAAATACTCAGGTATTTGATATAAATATTGGAGCTGTGAAAAAATCAAACTTCTAAGCCAACGCAATCAAAAGATACAGCCGTTTATACTGCAAATTTCCGCAAATTTTTGACACTCGCTAGGGAATCAAAACCTACAGGGTACTTCCCGTGAACTCAGAATCTTGAAATTTGGTATGAAGCAACATAGCACAGATAAAGTAAAAATTGCGAAAACCGTAAATTTTTAGTTACGTCATATAATTTTTTTTTTCGAGCTTTATTTATTGAAATTTACAATCTACTTGTATAAAGTATTGAGTAAATGTTATAAATGTATAAATTATTAATAATGAAAAATTTTTTTTAACGGAACCGTCGCTGCGCGAGTCCGACTTGCACTTTTTGTTACAAGTCTCAACCTCCCCCATAATGCCCCAAAGAATAATTGTGTATATCGATGATATTCTGAACTACTTACCAAATAATAATTTTAAAAAAATTTTTCAATCCTCATTCATCAAAGATTTTCATTTATTATCCACAAAATATCCTGTTATGAACATTCCCATTCATGTTTCGAATTGAACGATCATTATGAATATCGTTAAATATCTTTTAATGGAGACCGTAAAAATACAGTATATGATTTTTTTTTATTAGATGTAAAAATTTCTGGCTGACAATCTATATTTCAGAAATCATAAATGATTATTAGCTCCTAATTTTTCTCAGTGCAGCCTTCACCGTGGTCCGTATATATTGTTCCGCAGTACCTCAACACAATACCATTCGAAAAGATTAAATATAGGTGAGTACGCTATAAGTACCATTTCCATTTCACCACACTTTCGACTTCACTCCACTTGGTACCAACTCCAGCAGACCATCCAGTGTTCAATATACTTTCAGTCTCGTAAGATTGAAGACTCTAACGTACAGTTTTTGATAGTATCTGCACGAGTATAAATACTAGAGTCATTTGATATTTTGAGAATGTAGTTCTGATTTCTAGATTAGGACTAAGGAAATTTTGTGTGAGGTGTCATCGGAATAAAACACTTTTTTCCAAGAAGAAAAATTTTGTTCTTATTTTGTAATGTTCGAGTGAGTGTTGTATCAAGTATATATATATATCGTTAATCATAAATACAGTTGAATAACAGAATGAGGTGAGTAAATATAATCAATAATCATATAAATATTATTCTGATCAAATTTAAACGCAACGTCAACTGTATATATTCAAATTTACCGTGACATATAGAGTAACGTACCTATAAGTATCTGATTACATTTGATGAAAATTAATGAAAAAAATTCATGAAAATGCATTCAGCTATGAATGCATTTTTATGAAACTGTCAAAATTTATGTAAATTTTTTCAACTATCACTATTTTAACGTAAATATTGTTTCATCGTGGTTTTTGAAAATTGGCTTAATTTCACAGCTTCTGCACATTGAGTTAGAGCAGCGTATCTCAACCTGGAGCACACTCAAGGGGGGCGCAAGCACACATAGTAAAAGAGACCTTTTTTCTTTAGTATCATATTCAATTGCATTGATATACGTTGAGCGTGATATACAGATCAAATGATGATCTGCACATACAATCCAAACAACAGAATTTTTAGCAGGTTTTCACTTTGAAAACAGGGGTTCACCCCCCTGGGGGCTAAATAAATCTTGTTTACACGATAACTGGCGCAGTTTTGAAGTAATAGGGTTGAAAGTTTGTGAATAGGTAGTTTCGTATGATATCTTGGATGAGACTGATTTTGGTTCGAAATTATTGGGGGTTGCCCCCTGGGGGCAAAATAAATCTTATTTGCACGATAGGGGTCGCAATTTTGTAGCAATAGGGTTGAAAGTTTGTATCTAGGTATTTTTTAATGATATCTTGAAAGGGGTTGGTTTTGGTTCGAATTGGTTGGGGGATTGACCCCCTGGGGGAAGAAATAAATCTTGTTTACATGATAAAGGGCGTAATTTTGGAGCAATATGATTGAAAGCTTGTGAGTAGGTAGTTTCGTATGATATATTGAATGGAATAGGTTTTAATGCGAATTGGTTGGGGGTTGACCCCCCAGGGAAATAAATCTTGTTTACACGATAGAAGGCGCAATTTTGGTACCATAGGGTTGAAACTTTGTAGGTAGGTAGTTTCGTACGATATCTGGATGCTATTTATTCCTATATGAATTGGTTAGAGGTTTGACCCCCCGAAGGAGGAAATAAATCTTGTTTACACGATAAAGGGCGCAATTTTTTAGAAATAGAGTTGAAAGTTTGAAGTACGTAGTTTCGTATGATACCTTGGATGTGATTGGTTTCGGTACGAATTGGTTGGGGGTTGATCCCCCGGGGATTAAATATATATTGTTTACTCATTAGAGGGCGCTTTTTTTTTAATTTGGAAAAAAATCATAATTTAATGAATATATTTTTCAAACTGGATACGTTACGAAAACCTGCTCTTCTAATGCGGCTCGCTGCGATAGAGTTTTTTTTTAGTATTACATTTTATTGTATTACGTATTGCGGCGCGAGATGAATATGAAATGATTATCTTCACGCACAATTCAAACAAAAGACCTTTTTTTAGTATTACACGTCATTTTTTCAATAAAATAAAAATTTCTCACGGTTGGCTATTAAAGTGTGGTTCTTTCGTAAGCGATGCTCTTCGCGATTTTTTTTTTCTTGATAAAATAAATTCTTATTTGATTTTTGATTCAGTTTGCTATCAAGGCAAGGTTTTTCAAACCATAATTTACTTCATTCGAATCGCATCTCGACAAAATGCATTTTGCACAAAAAATACGACCATATGGTGATGAGGCTTACTCGTTTTTTTTGATATCAAACATATGTAAATAAATAATTATATATATATATATATATATATATATATATATATATATATATATATATATATATATATATATATATATATATATATATATATATATATATATATATATATATATACAGGGTGTCCCACCGGGAAAGAACGCGATCTGTATATGGAAAACTACACATAGGAAACTTTTGAAAATTTGACAGTATACTAATGTTGATAGGGACAACTCGACTAAAATATTTTCAAGATGGTGGCACTTTGGGTTATACCGGAAGTAGATACCAACTTGCTTATTTTAAATTGGATACCCTATATATTAATACATTTTTAGATTCTACGCAAGATTCTAGGCAGATTTCATATATTATGTCCTATACCTAAGTCTAAGCGTTTTTGACATATTTAGGTTTTTATGTCAAAAATGACGATTGCAAGCCCTAATATAATTATAAATTGTTTCTATAGGGACTCCCGTATTACTTACTTTGGGGTGGATTCCTTATTGAAAAAGACTTGCTTTAATATATTTTGTATAGTATTTGGATAACTAATCATACAGGGTGTTCGAAAAAAAAGATCTAAAATGAGATTGAGAAAACTGACAAAAATCAATTTTTTCAAATGGAAACCCCCCATTTTTCTTATTTTGTAGTATTTAGCATTTAAAAAGAAGGTAACGTTGTATAAAGTTATCTATACAAAATTTGAAGTTTTCGAAATATTGCCAATTTAATATTTTTATATGGCGATTTTGCATTTAATCGTTAAACAATTAGATCTAGGATAGCCACGATCGTATTTGACATTTCAAATCATCGTAATGTCACCCCAGTTAAATTATACAAACGAAGATTATTTAAACTTATTTATTATTTATGGACAATGTGATAAATTATATCTAGGACATGTGATACATGTGCGACCCGATATCCTCATAAACAAAAAGCATCACCAAATACTGTTAAACGAATTATAGAAAACTTCAAGAATTTTGGATCCGTAAAGACATAAGTGTACAAAAATAAACCAATTGTTAACAATGAAAATATTGAAATAGCAATTTTGGGATATTTTGAGGCATATCCAACAAAATCTTCAAGGCAGATAGCATTAGAATCAGGCTTATCTAAATCGTCAGTTCTAAGAATTTTACGGAAACACAAATATCATCCCTATGCTATCCATATTTTCATTAGTGCAGCATTTAAATGAAAATGATTTAGATAAGCCTTAAAAGTTTAAATAATTTTCGTTTGTATAATTTAAACGGGGTACCATTACAATGATTTGAAATGTCGAATACGATCGTGGCTATACTAGATCTAATTGTTTAACGATTTAATGCAAAATCGCCATATAAAATTATTAAATTGGCAATATTTCGAAAATTTCTAATTTTAGGTATAGATAACTTTATACAAAGTTACCTTCTTTTTAAATGCTAAGTACTACAAAATAAGAAAAATGGGGGGTTTCCATTTGAAAAAATTGATTTTTGTCAGTTTTCTCAATCTCATTTTAGATCTTCTTTTTCGAACATTCTGTATGATTAGTTATACAAATTCTATACAAAATCTATTAAAGCAAGTCTTTTTCAATAAGGAATCCACCCCAAAGTAAGTTATACGGGAGTCCTTATAGGAACAATTTATAATTATATTAGGGCTTGCAATCGTCATTTTTGACATAAAAACCTAAATATGTCAAAAACGCTTAGACTTAGGTATAGGACATAATACATAAAATCTGCCTAAAATCTTGCGTAGAATCTAAAAATGTATCAATATATATGGTATCCCATTTAAAATAAGCAAGTTGGTATCTACTTCCGGTATAACCGGAAGTGCCACCATCTTGAAAATATTTTAGTCGAGTTGCCCCTATCAACATTAGTATACTGTCGAATTTTCAAAAGTTTCCTATGTGTAGTTTTCCATATACAGATCGCGTTCTTTCACGGTGGGACACCCTGTATAAATATATATATAGATATATATATATATATATATATATATATATATATATATATATATATATATATATATATATATATATACAGTATAATGTGCGTCGTTCGAACCTACGGTAGGGGAGGAACGTTGGAATGTCTGGGCTCCCCTTAACAGGTCACGCCTACAGCAGAGATATTCAAGGACATTTACTTGTTCACCTTGTTTTATGCCCAATTTTTCTGGAAAGTGCCAATGTTTCTGAGGAAGAGCAGAGGGAGATCTTGACTATGCTAACCAACATGGACGAACTTACTTCAGACAAAGTTGCAGAGAATGTTTTCTTGGTGTAAGCTTTGACGAAATTTCAGAACCATCTGGGATCCCTCTAGGATAATGGGCCTGCCGCTGCTTCGTGGGTTCAGTACTTTTACATGGTTACCTTGATGAAGAATTTAATTGTTTCCGAGCGTCGTGGTGTTTGGGATGACCACTTGGCGTGTGTACAGCAAATGATCCCATTTTTTCATCCAAGTGGGCACTTCCAGTACACAAAATGTGTCGTTATCTACGTACATTATATACGATACAACTGAAAGCTAGCAATCCGAATGCGTTGAGTTTGCTGAAAAGGGGTACTTTACTATTAATCGCACAGGTACACCTTGGACAGGTATTTGGTCGGATATGGTCATAGAACAAACATTTATGCGCTCCATGAAAAATTCAGGTGGCCTGACGCGAGGAAGAGGAATTACTGATTCTGTACGCGCCAAGTGGGTTTGTGGATCACCAGGAGACACCGCCATCTGCACGTCATTGGAGGAATTCACTATAGTAGTTTTCGCAACTGAAGAGCAACACGTTGATGGGTCAATGAGAAGATGAGATCCTCAACCCAGTTAACATGAACGACCCTGTGGCACCTGACTCAGTTTTGAACATGATCTTTTGCCAATGCACGACTGGGTGTGGGTGTCCGCAAATCAGGGATTATCTGCTCCGGTACCGGCGGCTGCCTCGGTTCATGTACGAACGGAGCCCACGTCACACTTATTATTTCATGTTTGACAATAAACATCATTTTTAATAACAAATATTTCATTTTAAACAATAAATATTTCATTTTTAATACTGAAAATTTCATTTTTAACAATAAACATTTCATTATCAACAACAAAAACGTCTTTTTTTTCAAAATTTCCCATTTCCCCCACCATATCTCCTCAAGCATTGATCCTAGCAGAAAAGTGTGTGAAACTTGTTTTGAGGAAAATTTTATGTGGATTAATTTAGTGCAATTTGTTTAAGATAAAATAAGTATCCGTGAATTTCCTATAACGTCTTTGGAAAAAAACGTGGAGGTATTCAGTTCGAACAAATTTCAGTTTCGCGAATTGTTATCGATATTTTTGACACCTGTTCAAACATATTTTCTTAGGATTACTATCCCATTATTCCAAATAAATTAATGACATTGTGTGAATTTAGTAATAACCTTGACAGCGAATATTGAAAAGAGCAAACAACGGGTGTACTAACCTATTATGTTAATTTCAATTCGATATTATTATGAAACTAATAATAATTGGACTCTTTTACCTATAGATAAATAATTTCAGTTTAAATTCGTGTGATATTATGAGTTAGTGAAAAGTATTTGTGTAATCCTGGACTTCCATTGTCTATAAAGTATCTGAAACAAAAATAAAAGGAAAGAAATTTGATTAGTAAATGGCAAGTTCAATAGGAAAAAAAGTAGCTGAAAAAATTCAATTCAATAAATTAGTAAGGTTGAATGGAAATATCTTAGAATAGAATAAAATGCGGATTAGTAAATAATAAGTTAGAAACTATTGAAAATATAAAATTATTATACACGACGTTTCGGTTAATTGGTTATCTCTAACCGTTCGCAGTTAGAGATACCTAACTAACTGAAACATCGTATATTAATTTTATATTTTTCACTAGTTTCTAACTTATTATTTACTTATCGCATTTTATTATTTCTTTAGATATTTCCATTCAACCCTACTAATTTATTGAATTTAATTTTTTCAGATACTCTTTTTCTTATTGAACTTGCCATTTACTAATCAAATTTATTTTTTTAAATTTTTGTTTCAGATACTTTAAAGACAATGGAAGTCCAGGATTCCACAAATATGGAAGAAAC
Organism: Cynegetis impunctata; assembly: GCA_030704885.1. Taxonomy (NCBI): domain Eukaryota; kingdom Metazoa; phylum Arthropoda; class Insecta; order Coleoptera; family Coccinellidae; genus Cynegetis; species Cynegetis impunctata. The sequence goes on from JARQZK010000133.1 coordinate 42,205, forward strand.
ATTTTCCAAACCATTCAAACTAACACTTAGTGAGAAGTGTCGAACGATTTCAATTTATCAAAATATATTTAAAGAAAAACTATGAATTTTTAGATTTGGCTATGTAATGATGTGCATTGTATTAGCTGATCAAACTACATAAAGAAGAGAAATCAGCTAGACCCGTAGTATACTATTTAAACACACCAACACATAAACTGGCAAAATTGTTGAATCGTAAGTTTCAAGAAATGACCAAATTTCAGCCCAAACACACTGTTTCAAATTCTATAGATCTAATTAACAACCTGTCTAGACAAACATTCAACAATAATAATTTCAAGCCAGTTTATTTCGATGTAAGTAACATGTTTCCAAATATTCCAACAGAGGAGCGCCTTCCTTTAATTAGAGTAATTCTTATAGAACATAAAACTTTACCATTTATAGTTACAGAATTTTGTGATCTTTTACAAACCTGCTCATCTCAAAATTATTTTCAATATGAATCATCATTTTTTAAACAAAACTCAGGCCTCCCAATAGGTTCACCACTTAGCCCTCTATTGGCAGATATATTCATGAATAATTTAGAAAAATCAATTATGAAAAATAAATTAACACAAAAACATAGTTTCTTCTGGTACCGTTATGTTGACGATATTTTAGTAGGCTTTCAAGGTTCAAATAGATAAATAGACCAATTTTTGAATTTCTTAAATAATTTTCATACTAACATGAAATTTACTGCAGAAATAGAAAATTATAACCACATAAATTTTCTAGAGTTGACAATATCGAAAGAACATAATAATTAATAAACTTTCATATAATATCTATAGAAAAGATACGTTCACAGATGCAACTATATTCCAATAGAATCTTTCAACCATATAAATCACAAACTTGCGGCCTATAATTCAATGATTCACCGAGCTTTTTCCATCCCTCTATCAGATAAAGATTTCAATATAGAAATAAATACAATAAAACAAATAGCTTCAAATAATAATATTCCTATAAATTTTTTAAACTGAATTATCAATCTTAAAGAGCAGAAACAAACTTCCCGGTTACTATACTCCATAATGGAAAATCCAGAAAGAAGTTATATTGGTCAATTATCAAATAATATTTCCAACAATTTTTCAAAATTTGGTATAACATCATTTTCAAGTGGGTTAAACTTAAACAAACTATTATTTAATGCCAAACAAAAAACAGACAAGTATAAAAAATCTGGGGTATATAGAATTGAATGTGGTGAATGTCCAACAGCGTACGTTGGACAAACCGGACGAAATTTTGAATCTCGTTTTAAAGAACATATTTCTTCCGATGGTAAATCTGCGATATTAGAACATATAAAAGCTACAAGGCAAAAAATCACAATAAAAGATTTCAAAATTCTACCTATTTGCAATAAAGGAACCACAATGAATATGTTGCAAAGTTTGGAAATTAACAAGCTTAGGAAAAACCCAGAATTCCAAACTCTAAACAACCAATCAGACCTCAACTCCTCTCCACTCCTAAATCTTTGAGGGTTAGATATAAATAGTTTTACCTGATATGTCTACATTAACTTGACAATGACGTGATAGTCGAAACCGGTAGTACTTATATTTTAAATACATTGTGTGGAAATAGACCAAAAGTATTTTTATTTCTGTTTATTTAAGAACTATGAACATGAAATTGAGTGAGTGTCATTTCTTCTATTAGAAATTCCAGCATATGATCGATTTCGATTTGCAATATCAAATCCATTCGTAATCATTTATTTTGATGGAATGATCGTTAGGTAGTATAATGTTTATTACGTTATTAATCCTAGAAATAATTTGATGGTTGAAACTGATTTAACGGAGTTATTGCCTCATTACTCAAAACTATTAAAAATATTTCAATAGAAATTGAAAGTTTCACTGAAAAATAAAAATCAATTTTTTCTTATTTTCAAAATGAAATATTATTTACATCTCATGATCAATTTGATATCAATTTCCGAGAAATATTTTTCAAATAATTGTTCCGGAGGTTGAGAGAGCCTTGTTTTAAATCATATTAACATGACAATAGCATAGAAGAATTATATTTGGCTATGGCTACTTTTGAAGACAGGAATTAAATAAAATTCGTCTAAGAATGAACAAGTTAATTTGTTACTCATTTCAATGAAATCCTATTTCGGTTAATTCCAACGAACCTTATTTATCACAATAAAACTATACCTGACAGACACACATTGAAAAATAATAAACAAAGAAACAACTCAAACCATTTCCATGATTCATATTTTTATTGTTGTAAAAATAAAATTTGATTTTTCGAATAAAATTTGATTTTTTGAATGAAATTTGATTTTTATTGTAAAAATAAAATTTTATTCAAAAAATAAAGCAAACATTTCCTAGAGCTCGATCGCAACACCATCTACCGGGTTCAATTAACCATCCAGGAACCCATTCAAACACACACACAAAATTTCGCCAAAAAATGTAATCTTGAAATTCCCAAGAATACAATTTTATATTGTATTTTCTATTGCTCATTCATCTTATTCACTTCATTCTTCATTTTACCCAATTTTATCAAATAAAAGAGAAACAATTTGCCGTAATTTCAATTATTTGCATCAAATACAATGCTGGTAGTTGATTAGAAGTTTTCAAGTATTACCTATTTGAAAGTATCATTATTTTCAATAACTAATTAATCATAGTCATGGTTTTCACATGATTCTAAGAGATAATCAAAGTTTTGAAGTATTTATACCAGTAGCGGAACCAGGGCAGGGGTAAACTACTGGAGGGTAAATTACTGGAGGGTCGGGCCCCCAGCAAAACAGCAGTCTCAATATTTCTTTTGTTGTTTCGGAGAAGAGGAGTTGATCAATTGCCCCTTCCTCCATAGGATCCGCTTGTGATTTTTACAGATCTGTTCTTTGTGACATGTAACCATTAGAGATTTCGAAAGGTCAATGTTATCGATTCTACCAAATTTTTTTCATGATGAAAAGAGACCATATTTAAATTAAATACAAAAAGACTTTATTTCGAACGATATCAATGTTTTATTTCTATTGTGATAGATTATTTGGTATTTAATTTGATGAAGAACAACCATCAATGTCATTTTTATATGGCCATTTTTTATTTTACCAAGATTTTTGATTGAATGGAAATTTCAACTTCTTGCTTTCATCTGCTATCAAATTCTATTTTTCTTTCACTAGAAATAATTTTAATGATGTTTGAAAAACAAATATTCAGTCTACCTGGCAACTTGATACAAAATTTTCAAAAATTTAATGTAATAACTTTTGTTGGTTGTTTTTGCTGATGTTCATCATTATTCTTACATAATATCTAACTTATATATAAACGAAAAGTATTTTCATTAAATTGGCCATTCGAGAAGAAATGGAAAATTTCACTAGAGAAAATTCACATATATTATATACATATAAACATATATATATATATATATATATATATATATATATATATATATATATATATATATATATATATATATATATATATATATATATATATATTTATATATATATATATATATATATATATATATATATATATATATATATATATAATTATTCATTCGAATTGTTGTTGCCTGTGAACTATTTCTAATCTTTTGAAAAGTTTTGATAAAGCCACGAATGTCGTGGCGAAACGTCAACTTTTTAATAAAATCGAGTTTTTTGAAATTCAACAAGCCTGTTATTTTTAATAATTATCAGAAAATTTTATATTTATAAATATATATATTTAAATATATATTAATATATATATATATATATATATATATATATATATATATATATGTATATTTATACAGGGTGGACCACGACGAACTGCATCGATCGATATCTCAGAAACTGAATGTAGGCAAAATTTGAAATTCTGAGAACTTGCTAGATGTCTTGGGACCTAAGTCGCTTATTTTTAATGGGATACCTTATATATAATTACATTTTTGGATTTTACACAAGATTCTAGGCAGATTCTGTGTATCATGTCCTATACCTAAGTCTAAGCGTTTTCGACATATTTTTGTTTTTATGTTAAAAACGACGATTGAAAGCCCTAATATAATTATCAATTGTTCCTATAAGGAAGCCTTTTTTACTTACTTTGGGTTAGATTCCTTGTTGAAAAGGACCTATTTCAATAGATTTTGTATGATATCTGGATAACTAATCATACAGAGTGCTCAAAAAATAAGATCTTAAATGAGATTGAGAAAACTGATGAAAATCAATTTTACTCATTTTGTAGTATTTAGCAAGATTTTAGGCAGATTTTATGTATTATGTCCTATATCTAAGTCTAAGCGTTTTTGACATATTTAGGTTTTTATGTCAAAAATGACGATTGCAAGCCCTAATATAATTATAAATTGTTCCTATAAGGACTCCCCTATAACTTACTTTGGGGTGGATTCCTTATTGAAAAAGACTTGCTTTAATAGATTTTGTATAGAATTTGGATAACTAATCATACAGAATGTTCGAAAAAAAAGATCTAAAATGAGATTGAGAAAACTGACAAAAATCAATTTTTTCAAATGGAAACCCCCCATTTTTCTTATTTTGTAGTATTTAGCATTTAAAAAGAAGGTAACTTTTTATGAGGTTATCTATACCTAAAATTTGAAGTTTTCGAAATATTGCCAATTTATTATTTTTATACGGCGATTTCGCATTTAATCGTTAAAGAATTAGATCTAGGATAGCCACGATCGTATTTGACATTTCAAATCATCGTGTTTATTGGGCATCTCTGTATCTTTTTGAATGTATTCAATGTACTGTCGATGTCTTTCGGTTTCCTTTCTTCCAATGTCATCAGTTTGGGAATCATCGCTGTCCATGACTTCGTGCATGAATCTCCCCTAATACAATGTTTCTTCCCAATAGTTCAAACACAGTTCGGCAAAACCGCAATCCAATATTGCAAAATCTCGCTTCTTATCTGATCTTTATATTCTTTATGGGAATCGATCTTTTTTATCGATTTTACCAAATATTTGGTTTGTTTACTCACTTAATGATTCCAACAGCTCCTTTTAACATATTTCGAGTTCTACCTTAGTATTCTAATTCAGCAGAAGTTTCCAATTTACTTTCACTCCAACCCCCGTTTTACCAATTAAAGTGTAGATGAAATTTCAATTACATATGTGTTTACTTTATGAGTGCAACATTGCCATGACAAAATGCATTAGTCTATTAATTTTGGTGAAAATACGACTAGAAAATCAACTTGTACCTATACTAGTTGAAAGCTAT
>JARQZK010000133.1:52500-67500 GCA_030704885.1 Cynegetis impunctata
ATATATATATATATATATATATATATATATATATATATATATATATATATATATACGAAAAAGTGAACCGTGATGTGCGGGTATGGTTTTTACATCCGTTTCATACATTCTGGATTCTCGATTTTTTTTTGATTTCTGATATTTGTTTGCACCCCAATACATCAAAAGAGCTGAAACTGGCATTAAGAATAATATTTTAGGCAGAACAAAACTACCAAAATTTGGTGGAATTCAATTTTGGCCTCTTCAAATGTTGAGTGCCGTTGAGTAACATGTTCGAAAATTTTTCAGCCTTTTCGGAATTTTTGGGAAAAAATTATTCAAGATCTGTAAGTAGATTAAGTGGATGTTAAAAAAGTGCCTCTTGGTGGTATGAGTTTTTTTCTTTATACGCTTCTTTCTTTATGTAGAGATTTCTTGCGTTTTCGTGATTTTTGAAGTTTTCCCCATCTTCACAGTTTTTGCATATTGAATTGGACAATTAGAGGCTGAATTTATATAAATATATATATAAATATATATATATATATATATATATATATATATATATATATATATATATATATATATATATATATAAATACTATACTGAGGTGGAGCGTGTTCGCATATCAGTTGTATATCTATTATCACTTTCATTTTATGAAATAGTAAATTATGTCATTTTTCTCATGTCATTTCTTCTAATAAGCCTTGGAAAAAACACTTGTCAAGTAGCTTCTCTAAATAATAAACATTTATTTATATACATTATATGCATAATTAATTTATATATATATATATATATATATATATATATATATATATATATATATATATATATATATATATATATATATATATATATATATATATATATATATATATATATATAATTATAACAATAAACATAAATTAGCTTCAAAAATTTCTACATTGTACGAAGGAAATATTATCTGAAACGAAATGTTTTACAAACGCGGTAGCCGTAGAGCTCCGAGTTACTGAGGTTGTATTTTTTCTCAATTTTATTTTTTTTACGCCCTAAGTCAATTTGGAGGGGCTGTGGAGGTCTACATCCCCTCCACAAAACCTTGAAACCCATGAGAAAAAAATTATATCTCTACATTAAAATGGTAGCGATTAAGGAAAATAGTTGAAACCACCAAAAGACACTGTCCTTAAGTCCACTCCATGCATGTACAAATTTTCAACCCCCTTAACCAATTATAAGTGTTTAAAAAAATTTAAAAAAAAACAAGAAATCCTCAAATAAAAATATCAATGGATTGAGAGAAAGAGTCGAAGACCTCTATCTCTATTTCGAAAAAAAACGTTGAATCCTTATATCAAAATGCGATGGTTGAGGAGAAGAATTGATCAAAGCGATTAATACTTTCGTTACACGGACTAAATTTCAACCCTCTAATTGTCCAATTCAATCTGCAAAAACTGTGGAGATAGGCAAAACTTCAAAAACCACGAAAACGCAAGAAATCTCTACATAAGAAAAGCGTATAAAGAAGAAAACTCATACCACCAAGAGGCACTTTTTTAACATCAACTTAATCTACTTACAGGTCTTGAATCCTTAGGAGAGTTTTTTCCAAAATTCCGAAAAGGCTGAAAAATTTTCGAACATGTCACTCAACGGCACTCTTTTCCTCATCGTTTAAGAGGCCAAATTGATAGTTTTGTTCTGCCTAAAATATTATCCTAAATGCCAGTTTCAGCTCTTTTGATGTCTTGGGGTACAAACAAATATCAGAAATCAAAAAAAAATCGAGAATCCAGAATGTATAAAACGGATGTAAAAACTATACCTGCACATCACGGTTCACTTTTTCGATATAATGTTATTATTTTCGGGAGCAGTAGAGTTCAAATAGAATTAATTCAGTGAAAACAACATTCGTTACCATATTTTTATAAAATTATAAGCTTGTTCACCAGTTTTGGAGAGCTTATGATAGAATTTTCTTAAATTTTTTATCATCTTTTTTCGCATTAGACTGATGTTATTATATAAGCATTGTGTGAAGATAATTCGGCAGTTATATAGATGACGTAGTGATCACCAACGGAAAATTTGTTGATAGTCAATCGGAATTCCTTTTGTTATTCATTACTACTTAAGCATGGAGAACTCCATTACTTTTATAGCTTATCCATTAATACCATACAAAGATGTTGTTTTACAGAATGAGAGGTGAATAGTCAATGAGTATATATGATTCAAAATCTATATTATATAAGCAAATAATCTCATCGTGTGGTCTTCCGCATATTTCATAAATCCAATCATCATATTAATTGATCTCTCAAAAAGTTTTTCGACTTCAATTTACCTATAATTCATTTCTCGAACTGTGGTTCCTTGAATCTGAATTTAGATCTATGATGAAATTTCAGGGAATATTCAAAATAAAAATTCTTTTTTTTTTAAATCAAATCATAAAAAACTCTATCGCGAGCTGCATTAGAAAAGGAGGTTTTTAAAACGTATCCAGTTTAAAAAAACGATTCATTCAAGTATGATTTTTGTTCCAAATTCAAGAAACAAATATTGCGCCCTTTACCGTGTTAACAATATTTATTTTCTCCTCCGGAGGGTCAACCCCCAACCAATTCATATCGAAATAAATAGCATCCAAGATCATTGCCGGATTAAGCCAGCGTGGGGACTGTAGCAAATTCGGCCAAGAGGCCCTTCGTTTGCTTTAGGTTCTCAAGTTTATGGTATTAAACTCAGATTAGAGAATGAAACCGAAAATGTGTGTGCGTGACAACCCGGAGCGGCTATTGTAGGAACACTAAAAATACAATGCTAAATACTAAAATACAATGCTAGACTAACAATGTGAATCAAACATACAACCTTATTCTGCACTAGTTTTTAATATTGCCGTTTAATATTCAAATATCGAGAATTAGTTCCTGAAACAGTACCTATCCTCTCCGATAGCCAAGCAGCCATCAAAGCGTTGAGCTCTTATAACATCAACTCATAGATGGTTTGTGAATGCCTAGACAAACTAAACGATCTGGGCAGGAACAACAAAGTGATCCTCCTCTGGGTGCCGGGGCACGTCCGAGTGAAGGGTAATGAACAAGCAGACACCCTGGCACGAAAGGGTGCGTCAACGCCACTTATCGGGCCAGAGCCTTTCTGCGGACTTGGAAAATCTTACTTCCAAGAAGAACTCAATAAAGCTGAAGAAGCAATGAGAACAACATACTGGCAAAGACTTCCAGGACTGAGGCAGGCCAAAGATCTCCTCGGAAAGTTCAACCGAGCAAGATCGAAGACACTGATTAACCTCAGCAAAACTAGTCTAAAGACAATCACAGGATTTCTTACGGGGCATTGCAGACTCAAAGAACACCTAAGGAAGATAGGTTTAGAGGGGGACAGCACCTGCAGATTCTGCAAAGAACGTCCAGAAACACCCCACCATATACTGATGGAGTGCTATGCTGTGCACCATGAAAGACTGAACACATTGGGATCATACCAGCTGACTGTAGAAGAAATACCACTAATAGACCCCCTTAAAATCCTCAAATTCCTGAAGGTATTGAGGCTTGAGGGGCTGCTGTAAAACGAGAACACATCGAGAAGCAGAAGAAGATGGGGCACAATAGATCTAATAAGGTCGCAGCGCATCGGTCACCATCCACACCTACCAATACCAATACCAATACCAACAGTACCTATACTGGAAGCTTATTCAAAGACCCGAACGGCTCGAAAGACTGGAACTCAAAACAATTTTTATCAAGAATGGCTCAAATCTAAAGAGCTTTCTACAGTACTTTACGTTGTGCCAAATATAAATGTACATCAAATTCTAATAGTTTAATAGTACCAATAAAATCCTATTTTATTTGTTCGGGTTTAACGACTAGCTCGATCGATGACAATATCAGGGAATTTCCCTGTTAGTTTTGCAGTACCTACTAAAAATCGAGTTTTAGATTTTCAGGTGGAAGTGTCCAAGCGCTTCGTGTTTAAGGCATGCAAGATATTTTACGCTAATCTAAACTTATTTCTTTTTACTGTCAGACAGACGTTGGAGCGCGAGGCCCCCCAATTCGCGGGGCCCGTAGCATTTGCTACTCTTGCTACGTAGCTAATCCGGCACTGTCCAAGATATATATCATACGAAACTACCTACATACAAAGTTTCAACCCTATGGTCCTAAAATTGCGCCTTCTATCGTGTAAGCAAGATTTATTTCCTCTTTTGGGGGTCAACCCACTAAGCAATTCGTACCAAAACCAATCCTATCCAATATATCAAACGAAACTACCTACTCACAAACTTTCAATCATATTGCTCCAAAATTACGCCCTTTATCATGTAAACATGATTTATTTCTTTCCCTAGGGGGTCAACCCCCAAATCTATTTGAACCAAAACCAATCACATCCAAGATATCTTTCGAAAATACCTACTTACAAACTTTCAACCCTATTACTCCAAAATTACGACCTTTATCGAGTAAACAAAATTTATTTTCTCCCCCGAGGGGTTAACCCCCCAACCAATTCGAACCAAAACAAATTCCCCATGATATCATACAAAACTACCTAGATACAAAATTTCAACCCTATTGCTACAAAATTGCGCCTTCTGTAGTGTAAACTAGATTTATTTTCCCCCAGGGGGTCAAACCCCCTACTACTTTGACCAAAACTAATCCCATCCAAGATATCATACTAAACTACCTACTTTTAACCCGATTGCTTCAAAATTGCACCCTTTATCCTGTAAACAACGCTAAAATACATAAGCTTATACATACTCAAGAATACATATAACCAGCTCCAGTGTTTGATATTTTTTTTAATTATTGAAGATTTTCCCTTGTTTGCTTTATGTAGTATCTTCCAATTTTAATTTTAAAATAACTTATTATTTCTATTTTAAATAAATTCCATAACTACAAATTTTAGTTTTGATGATATTAAACTTATTATTCCTAAATTTAATTGTGTCTCTTTATTGTAATACCAATAACAGTATTTTTCACAAATGGAAAAACTATTTATATCAACATTAATTAATAAAATTGAACTATGAATCGAACATTTCGCAGGACAAAAACTTGTGACATGAAGAATAAAATACTTTATTCATCACTATATGTTTCATTTACGTTTGATTAAACATCAGTACTGTAGAATATATAAGCAATTAATTTATGTTTTTGCATATACACGATCATATATCTGTCCGTTTTCAGCAAAATTCACTTAGTATATAAGGAGGTTTTGATATTCAAAAAAAGATTTTTTTATTCATTATATCATTGTAGTCACATTCTGAATTGTATTTCCACATAATTTTATTCAGTTTGCATGGCAGTAGTGAATATTTGTGATACTGTCACTTGAAATTTCCTAACAAAAGATATTTCCATAATATTAATTAATTAAAATTTAATATAACGGAATATTTTCCTAGACATTCACAAAAACTGGCTTCAAATATATATATATATATATATATATATCTATATCTATATATATATATATATTTATAGCTATATATATATATATATATCTTAATATATATATATAAATATATATATATATATATATATATATATATATATATATATATATAATATATATGTATATATATATATATATATATATATATATATATACAAACGTTCAACAGCGTCTTCACTAAAATGATTTCCGGTGAAATACAAATATTATGATACATTTCCTATGACCGAAGAAGTCACTCATTTTTCTCATCTTTTTCCAGAGGATTAATTTCGATTTTACCGGCTTTTTATTGTTGTAGATTATTATTTCAATAAAAAATTCTGATAATAATTTTTTGATGGTAGTCAATTATAAGTGAAACCAGGAGTGTGGAAATAATAGAGATGTAATGTCTAAAACAAGAACCACAAGTAGAAGTTATATTAAATTAAAATACATCATTGTCATGATCGGTTTATAGTATTTGTACTTGAAATTTTCAGCATGGCCTTGCTCAAAAGGAAATCGTTTATTAATTCGTTCATTTTGATTTGTTTATCGATTATTACAATCCCATTTAGTGATATGAATATGAGCAGCCGTAGTTGGTAAGAGTAATAACCGTTAAAAATACCTACGTGTACTATACAAATGGATGAAAACAAAGTTCTCATAATAATTGAAGGCAATAGTCCGAAAACAAAATTGAATGAAGGAAAAGGATACACGTATCAATTGTCCTTCTCCCGACGATGTTGGAAATGAATCAAAATTTGATATTAAATATGAGCTCATTAAGAGTATATTGGACGAGTCTTAATATTTTTTTATTGTCGACTACCTCCAATCCGTGCCAAATTACAACATATATATATATATATATATATATATATATATATATATATATATATATATATATATATATATATATATATATTATATATATATATATATATATATATATATATATATATATATATATATATATATATATATATATATATATATATATATATATATAAAATCCCGAAAAACATATTTGTTGACCATGGCCAATTTCATACATTGCATGAAAGCAAATTTTTTAATAATTTAAAAATTATCCATTTTGCGTTGCGGAATACGTATAACCAGCTCCCTAAGGAAAGTTGTTTGATAATTTTTAAAATATTGAAGAATTTTCCTTGTTCACTTTATGTAATATATATATATATATATATATATATATATATATATATATATATAATATATATATATATATATATATATATATATATATATTACATAAAGTGAACAATAAAATATATATATATATATATCTAATTTATAAAATTCTCGTGTCACAAAGTTTGTTACCATACTCCTCCAAAACGGCTTCACCGATTCTCATGAAATTTTGTGTGCATATCGGGTAGGTCTGCGAATCGGCCAACCGCTATTATTCATCTCCCTAGATATTAAGGGTGATCCACCCTTAAAATTTGGTTTTTATTTTTCAGACAAAATTTTACGTTCTATTTTTATTATGATAAAGCATTCAAAAATACATACAACCCAGAATTTTTACTCCTCTACGATCAACCCCTATTTTTTATTTGTTAAGCTCCTTCGAAATGACTCGACCGATTCTCATGAAATTTCGTGTGCATATCAGTTAGGTCTGAGAATCCGAAAAAATCTATTTTTCATCCCTCTGAATGTTAATCCCCTTAATTTTTTCATTAATTATTTTTCAGACAATTTTCTGTTCTATTTTTTTATTGATACAGCATTAAAAAATATATATACAATCCTGAATTTTCATTCCTCTACGATCAACCCCTATTTAGATAGATAAAAATGATTTATAAGGCAGAACAACGTTTGCCGGGTCAGATAGATTGATGGATAGATATGTAGATAGATAGATAGATAGAGAGATAGAAAGATAGATAGAAAGACAGATAACTAACTAGATAGACAGATAGGTAGATATACATCGACAGATGAATAGGTAAAAGATAGATAAATAAAAATAATTTATATGGCAGAACAACGTTTGCCAGGTCAGCTAGTATATATATATATATATATATATATATATATATATATATATATATATATATATATATATATATATATATATATATATATATATATATAAATATATATATAAATTATAAAATATATCATTTAAGTTTTCTGTATTTCAGTTGGATATTCTGTGATACATTATAGAAATTGACGAAAATTTCAATTTAAATTAGTTGTTGCTCAATTACTACAATGGAAATTTTATTTTTGTATTCGTTCATTCAAAAATGAAACTGTAAATCACATTGTTAGTAGAAACGGTTATCAGAGAGCTGAAAAATATTACAAAAATAATGAATTGGACAATTCACATCCTTAATTGCTTATGAACAAAAACTGCCTTTAAGTCTCTTTTAAATTTAACATTATCATTCATTCTCTTCTGTTCTTCGGCCAATCCATTAAAGACATCGTCAGCCGTATAGCTCATAAGATTTAAACTTCCCCTGCTTTCAACTTTAAAATTAATTTTCAAATTGTTGTGTCTTCTCAGATAATAATTTGATATACTCGAGTTCTGCAGGGTTTGCACTTGCTATTCATTCTGTTTCTTATTTATTTTATAGATCAACTTGTTTTGCTCTTGTTCACCAGATTCTTTATACATAATATTTTAAATTTCTTGTATATAGATTCTGAATTAGAGTCGTAAGCGGTATTAAAAATACTTTTGATGGCATTATTTTGCAATCTTCGCAGTCTGTCCTAATTTTTATCCGAAGTACACCCTCATATTGGATTCATATATATTAGAACTGAGTTTTTACAAGAATTTCAAAATGTAATTCTACATTTGTAATTCAGCACCCTTAAGTGCTAAGAAGAGAAAAAATTCTCTGATCGTTCAGGGGTCTATTGATAATCCTAAATAAAAATATTTTTTCAATAGAATGTTTTGTACTTCAATTGTGAGAGGATGAATTTTGTTTGCTTTAAAACGAATGTAAGCACTTAAAAACCTTATTTGCACAGAGCCACTTATAAAATAAATTCACGTTACTGTAGTCACCATACATATATATATATATATATATATATATATATATATATATATATATATATATATATATATATATATATATATATATATATATATATATATATATATATATATATATATATATATATATATATATATTGTGCTCTAGAATGTTTTGAAATTTGTCAAATTTCCTCACAAATAAACTATAATATAGCTATCGTGAAAGAAAAGGTTGAAAAAGTTTTTTTTTTACTAAAAGTATCTACGAATGGTGAATGCAAAACGCATATTTCTTTCGATATTTCTGTGTTATCTCAATATGAGACCAATAACATACTGATGAATTTGTATCTCTTCAGATTTTTCATTATATGGTATAATTCATGTTTCTGTTTGATTTTTAATTAGAATCAACGTACCGCAACTCATTTTAATTTCCCTAAAGACAATTAGGATGTATAATTACTTCATGAAAACAGACAATATTCAGAAGAGAGCGGCAGTTTAACAACATGCCTTTCGCTTCATCTATGATTAACAATGATGTATCTTTAAGAAAACAATGAAATTTTATTTCATACATTTTCTACTTTGTTAATTTGAAAAATTTTTATGAAAATATAACAAGTATTGTGATGAGTATATTGTAATTGAATAAATATATTTTCATTGGTTTTCACTCAAATTTTATTTGAATTGTTCAGAAATTCTCCATTTAACTGCTTACTATTTCTAGTTAGTGTTCATGAATTGCAGAAAATGGTCAAAATACACGTTTCTAATTAGACATGTCTGTTATGATTGTTTTCAAATATTATATGTTATATATATATATATATATATATATATATATATATATATACATATATATATATATATATATATAGATATATACATAATCAATGGACTGAAAAGATGCATAGCTATCCTCTGCCATAATGCGAAATGTTAAATTGAAAATGTTTCAATAATTGTTTTGAAAATAGAGTATTAATAATTAATTAGAAGATATTTTATCACTGAGAGTAATTTCTGTGGCGAAAACTAGATTTCTTTGGGATCTGAGAGCATTCAATTGAAATCGTTAAAGAAAAAATAGATGAATAATGAGAAATATTAAAGATCATTGTCAAATATCATTTTGGAGGTTGAAATTTCAATCAATTGCAAGAGGCGTAGAAATCTATATAATTATTGAGATTTTGCGGAGGTGGGAACCCATGTCTATGGATTTAACCCAGTTGATTAGCCATGAACACTCATTAATATACGTTATGTCGACATATGAGCACAAGAAAGTGATCAGCAGAAAACTTTAGCCATAGAGATTCATAAATTGTTGGCCTGTCCGATTGCTATTGCTTGAGGGCTAGATAATGCCCTCTAAACTGAGTTAACGAAAAAATTCTTGCAATTATTTTAAATCCAGGGTTGAAACCTGTTGCTCCAGAACCTCCATTTCCAATAAAAAGGGAAGTAGGTAAATTCAAATTTGGCGAAAGGAAAATATACCGAGTGTTGATTCTCATAATATTATATTCTTTGGCCATTTTAGCTCTGACCTCCATGAGTTTTATGCTAAGTACTTTTATATTGAGCATGTCATCCAAAAAATACAGATCATCATGTCTTAACAAGCATCTGAAGATGAACGAAAGTTCTAAACTGCAGTTATGTGAATTTAATAAATTTTATATTATTGATAGTTACTACATGGTAAATATACTCAATTAAGTAGCAACGGTGGAATCAGTTCAGTTTTAGAAATTTACAAATGTGCGAAAAGATATTTTGACAGGATTCATATTGATTGTATTTGACAGTTATACCACAAATAGTAGAAAAAAATTGTTGTGTTACTGTACTTTTGATTTGAACACAACGAACGTTTCATAACTAAGTACAGTAATGACTCGACAAAAAAGTCTCACTTCAATGTTTGTAGCATTTTATGCTGCATTTGATACTTTACGAATAGTATACCATGACTAAATAAATGTGAAGTAATATAAGGTCTAAACACCTACAGCACAATTGAAATATAAGGTACTACTTGTAGTAGATAATTTTTCACTGCAATTTCCCCAAAAGTAATTATAGCTAAATGTAGATCAGGCGATATATTTCCTATCGCTTAATACTTATTGATTGCATAGTAAAAATATAGGTAAAAATTCAACAGATTTAACTATAAGGCAGTTGCTTATAATGGTAGAGATAATGAATTAACGATGAAGGAGCATCCAAGTTACATAATATGTTGAGTTTTCATTATATAGCAAATGTATTCACTATGTTTTCACTAAACATTTTTACCACCAAGTTACTATAGGTTTATCCCCTGAAATCAGTCGCTCCCACATAGCATGTTGTTGAAACATCACATTAATTCGATCAGTTGGACCAAAACGAAAACAGCACACTACAATAGATCACAGAAAAATTATCAGGAAAAAAACCTATAAAGTGATAGCAGAAACTATCAAAGAAATTATATAAAATTATGAGGTCAGCTGAATATACAGTCGTGAAACGATGACTGAAAAGTTAAAGTAGAAAAAATATCTCAAAAAACATTAATTTACATAAAAAGTAAAGATTTTATATAATGCTTGTATAACAAGTTGGCAATAAGCATTGCGGTAATTCTAAAAATCATAATATATTTTTTCAGGAAAAGAGATAAGTGATCTACCACGGAATATAACAAAAATCGCTTTTGACTGATAACATCGTGAATTGTGAAAATTATTAAAATTCCTCAAAAGACACACTGTCCTACTATTCGGTTACGAATATTGTTAAATTAGTCCAGTCAATGACCATTTTCCCGTGTATTTATCCCATACAGCACCGATTTTCATAAAAAATTGGATTTAGGTTTTACTTACCATCTATTTCAAAGTCTACCCTGTGGCGGGGGTTGCTTTTTTCCTGGGTGTGTATGCCACCCCTTCTTGGGGGTGAAAAATTTTTCATTGAAAATAAGTACGGAAAGTGATACATTTTTCTGAGAGTCAATACTTTTCCACATATTCGCGGGTGAAATTGTCGGTTTTCATGCAAAAAAAACACGTTTTCAGATTGTTTTTCGCGAATAACTTGAAAAATATGCATTCAATCGAAAAAATGTAGAAAGAAAATTCATAGCTTATAAAAAACAAAAAGAATCGTATATTTATGATGTATGCAGACCCAATACAAACGGAATTATTGCTTGTTGAAAGTTAACTGGTATTTTCAATCGCCAAAATGGAAAGTTTCTACGTACAATAGCCAAAAACCAATGCATTTTGCGTCCTTTAAAAAAAATTTATTTTAATTTTTCATAAAAGTTGCTAGCATCAAAACTAAGCGAGTTATGAAGAGAATAATGTCGATTCCTATTTCTTCGTTAAAAAAAAAATCGCTCTTCTCCACCCCATTTGAAAAAAATCGTTGCCACTTTACAATTCACTTCATTTATGTTTTTATTATACCTAATGAGTGTTTGACCAGTTTGAAGTACTTCTTTTCGAAAAAAATTGTGTTTGAAGACAGAAAATCTATTTCGTGATTTAGCGAAAAATCGCCTTTTCTTCAAAATAACTCAAAAACTATTGATTTTACGCAAAATTTTGTGAAGAATGAAATTGTATGTTTTTCTTATTCGAAAATTTTGGCGTTTAATTTTTTTTATAGGATAAAAATTGAGTAAGATATGGCCATTTAAAGCTTGCGTGTGTTCGCGCTAAGTACCTTTTTTGAGTCCTTTTAGCATGAACCTTTTTGAAAATAAGGTCTGAAAAAAAATTTATTTGAATGAGCTCATAGCTCTTAAAAAAAATTACAAAATGCTTTTTTTAAAGAACTTGATTGCTTAAAAACTAAGCGAGTTATGGGGAAAAAACAAAAAGCACATTTTTGTAGAAATTAGAATATGTATATTGATGAATACACACATAGTGGTATATACCAATCAACTTTCAACAAGCAATAATTCCGTTTGTATTGGGTCAGAATACTTCATAAATATACTATTTCTTTGTTTTTTTATAAGCTTTAATTTTGCTCCCTACAGGTTTTTCGATTAAATGCGTATTTTTCCAGTTATTCACGAAAAAGAATATGAAAACGTGGTTGTTTTGCCTGAAAACCGACAATTTCAGTAGCGAATAAGTCGAAAAGTATTGACTTTCAGAAAAAACTTCATAAACAAAAGTTGCTCAAAATTAGTTAATTCATCGATGTCCGTAGTTATTCTCAATGAAAAATTTTTCAATCCCAAGAAGTGGTGGCATTTTTACCATCATTGACTGGACTTAATTACTATAGCGATGAAACCCGGCATTGCCTGGGTCAAAATACATCGTACGCTCAATAGTAGTAGAATTAGTTTAGCACTTCGTTTGTTAATGATCTGTTAACCATAGCTGAGACTTGACAGAAAAAAGCAATGAACTTCGGCTTATATACCTTCATCGATTAAAATTTCTAGTTCTACAATATTCTAGAGCACACAATTACATTTGAATACAATCTAGAAAAATCATTGTCACACACATATACAGTTTGTTATGCATTACAACATACAACCTCAAGTTTAGATAAGTTATAAAATGTGTTAAAAAAAGAAAGAAATGTTCCAACCCGAAAAACCAAACTACCTCACTTACAAATGCAGACCACTTCAACCATGAGTGGGTGACGTTAGGTGATTATTGAAAAAAATGCCTGAGCAGCAGAGATTCCTCACTAAGGTCTTGTTTTTAGAGCGAAATGCATCGCGTCGATCGCGTCGAAATGCGATTCTAACAGATAAAATTATAATCACTCTTAATAAATAAGTTATTCATTTTATTAAAAAAAATTGCGAACTGAATCGCCGTTGAAGAAAAAAGTTGAAACCAACAAAGGAACGTACCTCAAAATCAAATTTCAACCCTCTATTGTGAAAAAAAATTCGAAAAGTGCATGGCATACTGCTCGGCAGAAATAGTCACAACGAAATATAGCGCTGTGGAGGAAAAGAGTTGAAATTAAAATTTCAAGTGAACATAAACTCAATGTATGTCTTAAACTTCAACCCTCTAACTCAATCTGCATAAACTGTGGAGTTCGGCACTTTTTCAAAAACTACGAAAAAAAAATACTTAAAATTGGCCGCAGTTTGAAAAATTTAACCAAATTTTGATGTAAGACATAAAATTTTTTTCAAAAATCGTGGTCTTGGAGGTCTAAAATACTCCCGCACCTGACTGCTTTCCTTCGTATATCCTCGTTTTGCACTGGTCCAAAAATTTGTCTCAAAATTTTTCGTTCGAATGTGCTCAAGAGCAGCTCATCTTTCGTGGTTAAGGTCCATGCTTCACTGCCGTAAGTGACAACAGGCCTAATAATACTACTATATATTTTTAATTTGGACTTTCTGTTTAGAGCTCTCGATTTGGGTCCCCAGATAAGAGAATTTTTCTACATGCTCGAATTTACAAGTTTGACATCTAAAATTTTCTCTGTTAATTGCTCTTTTCGTTACTTCCATATATTTTGTCTTTGCTCCATTGATTCGGAGATCTTTTGGGCTTGCTTCTTTTAGGTTGACAACAGCCTCCTCAAGTATAATATATATATATATATATATATATATATATATATATATATATATATATATATATATATATATATATATATATATATATATATATATATATATATATATATATATATATATATATATATATATTGATTACATCGTTATCTAAAGTTGAAGTATTACTTCCAAATTGTTTATTTATGTCCAAGTAAATTGTTCATAGTGATAGTTGAACCCAAACATCAAATTTAATTTAATTTCATTTCATTCAATTTTGTTCCAATTTCTTTTCAACAACTGGACCTTTCATTTAAAGCCAGAAGGAATTGCAACTTCAATGACAGTTAGTAGTCGTAAGTCATATAAATTTAACCCATATACTTAAATCATTGTTTTGGAATAAAGCAATTTTATTACACCGTTAGCTGTCACGTAAACAGACGACAATATTTTACTTGTTCGTCCTAAAGAAACCATGAACTCTACTTGGATTTAACAATTTGAGAATAAAATGGGAAAAAATTAACGAAGCAAAACGAAGACCGTTACGCTTCGTTTAATTTAATGTAGAAAGTTTAGGAGACAGGTATAATATGATGAAGTGTAATCAATTCGTCAGAAAAAAATCTGAAGGAAAGTTCCATGAACAGAACAGCATATAACTTAAATTTTATTTGTTACGTTTTGACATGTTCAAAAAAGAGACTATCAGCTCATTTCGTTAGAAGTTCAAGTTACCATATATTGAATCTCAAAATGAGTCAGATATTACTCCTTTTAGCTCATTGGAGGATGAAAGAAGCTAAAAAACAATGATTCTATAGAGTTCTTTCAACCCTAAACCCTCTTCGAAGAGGGTTCAACAGTGGATTAGGTTTATGTTCAATTAGA